>CM076571.1:154631429-154932635 GCA_034641835.2 Pinus albicaulis | reverse complement strand
ACCACAAAAGCCTGGCCCCACAAACACAATCTACTCATGATTATGTAAATATAAAATTTGGTATTGGTTATTTCACACTATCAATTAATTCTCAAAAATTCTTTATCCAACAACATCATTTAATTCTTAAAATTGGTTTCAGCCAATTGCATATATGTGATCTGTTGATTTATTGTTAGTGCAATATCATCTTTTTTTTTGTAAGCTTAGTAGGTCCTTACTATTTTCTATTTTTATAAAAAAACAAGCATAGTAAATACAAAAATTAGGCCTCAACCTGCCCGAAGGAAACCTACGAAGAGTCTTTAGGTAGCTAATATCAAATTTTAATATTACTAACATTTACACAATGCAAAAGAAAGCTATCAGCTATCAAAAACTAAAATAATTGTGTTTGGCTAATCCTCAACTGACTACCCCAATACATATAACATATATTTGCGTGATCAACCATTAAAGAGGGAATGCACTTTAAAAAGTAAATACCAAACACTATAATTGATAGTTCAGTCTATCCAAGAAAATTTCAAGGACAAAGTCAGTATAAGCCATTGTCAAATTTTATATGCCAACAGATTGAAGTATATGCAAGGTTGGAAATTTTTTTTAATAAGCCCCTAAATAGTATCATTCCATATGTATTGGGTTTTCTTCTTATGAACATTATGAACTGCATGTGGGACATCAAGTACTAATATGATAATATGAACTCCTTCAAGTGTCAGGTACCATCATCTGAAGTCTGTTGACATAGTCTTAATGGGACCTAATGCCTTACTTCATGTTTGTTAGCTCCTTTGTAGGTCGTTCAACCTATGGAGGCACCTTAGTGTATGGGGTGGCCATGCAACCTAGGTGTAAAACAAAGTTTAAGACCAAAACTTCTTGCCTAAACATACATCATTGTTCATGGCTACAATTTATGCCTTAGTTGTTAGATATACAACATAATCCAACCTACATATGGCATCAAAATGTAATGTAATTTAGGCAGTATTGTTACACTGAAAACTGTCACCTTGACATTCTGCTAACTGTATGAGCTCATTAAATACTCATACATGCCTCCTCTGCAAGTCTTACAACCTTTACTCCTCATGTCAAGCCTCAGAACTGGAGGAAAAACCCTTAAAACTCAAAAAGCCTTGGGTATTTTCATCTAGAGAGCCCGTGAGGCGTTGCCAGATGTACGCAGTAAAGTGAAGATAACCGCGTTCTAGAACGCACTGCATGGGCAAAGGTACGAGTCAAAAAGCGCGAAAGAAAAGATTAAAAAGTTGAATTTTGGTCAATTCTGGAAGGTTCTGGATGAGATTTTTTGGGGATGAGTACGCTTTGGTAAGGTGCATGTATCCCACACCTTAAGGAACTAATCCCTTGATGTGAGGAGCCTATTCCTTTGAAGGAGGGTTCTATCCCTTTAAAGGTGGAATCCTAACCTCCTCATCTGCTCTATAAAAGGAGGCATTGGGTAGCCTTTTGGGTTAAGTTCAAGAAGATTGGTTAAGTTTTTGGAGAAGATTTTTGAGCTGAAGTGCTGTTGAGATTTAGATTTCCTTCTGCTGAGCTTTTGAGAGGAAAGATCACATACCTCTTTTTTCCCCTGAAGGAAGAGTGCAAGACTTATCAAAGTAGAGGGAGACTCCTCGCTGGATCGGAAGGCCTTCTTAACATCAAGGCTAAGGCTTGAAGTGTTCTTCTCCTAGATATTTTAAGATTAATACAATCAAGTTCTGCTTTTCCCCAATAAATTGTCGTTCTATCACATTTCAATAAGTCGTCGCTGATTATTTATTTCATAGATTCCTTGATCACTATGATAGGTATGTTTTATGATTATTTGTTATATGTGTGCTATTTAATATTTTTCGTTTGTGATCATAGCATCAACGAAGATGATACTGCGATAAAGAGCTCTTGTCACATTTAAGGATTATTGATGTATGATACACTACCACCAATAAATAAGCATTTGGATCTAAGGTAGGATCGACACCTTCATAACATTTATTTGTAAAACGAATATATTCAGAGAAAGACAAACTTAGTTGTTCGCTTTGCTGCTAGATTATTGACAATTAGAGACTTGGCCTCCGTCTCAAGAACGATTTACTTCCGCCAACAAATTGCTATCACTGGAAACTTTCGTTTGTTTTTTGGTTCTCTTTATTTTGATTTGAGTGGTGTTTTTCCCGGTTTTTGATTGATTGATATCTCACTGGGTAGCTTAGGGGTTTTCCTGCTTTTGAAAATCTCAGATTTTATGTTTTTCAATTTTTTCCTTTTCGGGACCGACTTCACTTTCTTTATACAATGTGGGCAGCTTGCATGTTTTCTTTAGTAAACAAGGCGGTACCGCACCCGTTACTTCGGGAGCCCGCGGACCCTATTAAAATTTTGGAAAAACTTAGATTATTATTATTATTATTATTAATTTTATTTTGTATTTTATTTTTTTTTAATTTTATTTTTAATTTTTAATTTTATTTTTAATTTTATTTTTAATTTTAATTTTTAATTTTAATTTTTTATTATTATTATTTTTATTTTATTTTATTTTTATTTTATTTTTATTTTTTTTTTCGCTTAGTTTAGATTTAATTTAGGATTCTTATATCTACCCGTATCTATATTTTTCTCACAAAAATCCTTGTTTATGAGTTTCTTTCAAAGAATTCTTCATCTCATCAATCTCCATTAAGTTAATCAAATAAGCTGAGTTCTTTGAGAAATTCTTAATTTGATTCTCTTGGTCATTACTTGAGGTTTGTCCTCACTCTTTCACAATTTTACATCTTTTTGCTTTTGTTTTTGCAAAAAGCAAAAACAAAATTGTGTATGAGTGTTAATCGCCTTGAGTGTTTTTTTTATCTTTGGAACTCTCACCCAATTTTCTTGACTTGCACTTGATTGGTTCTTAGATTACATTGGAATCATCTTGTGTTTGAGAATTCTCTTGCATAGATCACATTTGCATAATTAGAATTCTCATTTTTTGTATCATGAATGAAAATGTGCATAGATTACATTTTGTATACTTTTCATGTGAATTGTGCATAGATTACAATTGCATAGTTTACATTCGAAAAATCAATCGTAGATTTAGATCAGGTTCTTTGATTTGAATTTAGATGTTTTTATGCTTGTTTTAAAAACACAAAGAAAAAAATTTGGAGTTGATTTGCATTAGTTTTTCTTAATGAAATTAGTGTAATAGAGAATTTGTTATATTTTCTCTTAGTGATCAATTTTTTGCATTGTTGGAAGTAATGGAACTCTCTCCTTATTTATTAGGATTCATCGAATTAGTAAGAGATTACATTATCATATTCGATTGCATTCGCCTTTGGTTCTAGTAATAACACCATTGGTTTCATATCCATTTACCCTTTTGAGTAATAATGCCTCAAATAACACAACGCTTAATTAAAATCATCTAGGCATGGCATTTCTAGGGCTCTTATCAATATAGGCTTAGGCTAGTATCTTGGAGTAGGGAGTAATTAACTCTCCAAGATAGTAAAACAAACAAGTAGATAAATTCATGTAGGAAATAAATCCAATTGTAATCGTACAACTGGGAAGCTTCTCTTTAAAGAAGTCAATCACGAGATCATGTCCTAACCTTTGAGACAATCAATTCTCGTTTACTGGGGAAGATAGAAGATTTTACACAGATACAAAATTCAGAACCCTGATTAACCATTGTCTAGGAGCCTGGGTCACTTGTTCAGAATCCCTGCATTATGTTTGAGGGAGCCTTCAAGGGGATTGAGCTTCGTTAACCGCTCTGCGCGTGATCGGATCGTAGACTCGTTCCCCCAGCTTGTATTTGTTTCTGTTGGTAACCTTAGTATCCATAAGCTTAAGACGTTTCTCAAGGTGACGGTGATGAAAGATCTCACCGTACTCCAAGGCATTGACGAGACTCACTCGACTCTCCGGGGGTTCTCTTCACTTGAGATGGTTTTGTGAAGAAACTTGTGCCACTGCTTCATTAAGTAGGTTGTTGGGTAATCGTTCCAACCGCTCTTCGTATTAAATTCTACTTATATTGGATTTCATCACCAACTAGTGTTTTTAGTACGGAAGTTACCAGTGGTTTGGATCAGATTTGATAGCGCGTGTTAATTTGTTTGTTTTTACTTTTAGAGACCATAGGTGTGAATTGTGAATTGTTAATTTTAGTTTTAAATTGTTAATAAAATTCACTAAAGTTGAATATAATGGCAAATGTTCCGGAATATACCAACCAAGGAACCCCTCTAACGAGAATCCTAATACTTTTCCTTGTTTTGGAAATGTTGGTCCTCCTTATATGGCTACTTTGTCATTACCTGATTTATAATAGGTTTACCGATATGGTTATTTTCAACTTCGTTGGCCCCGATCACTCCAATCATTCCACCTCAACCGGATGCTTCACCTCAACAGACCACCATCTCAACATCACCAACCTTCTCTGGTTGACCCTTTACCTTCTTCGCCTAATATTTCTTCCTCCATTTCTTTCTCTACGCTTGGTAAAAGCCTTAACGCTAGCAACTGTGGCTAAGAAGAAGAAGAAAGGAAGAAGAAGAAGAAGAAGAAGCAAGATAAGAAAGAAGTCAATCCAACCAACCACATTTGAACAGTCGTGTTGAGGAAACCTCCAACATGCATCGTGAACCCAAATACTTTGGCAGACTTTGGCAAGGGACTACTCTCTATCACTCTGTCCCCGGTATTCTAAAGGTCTTGGAAGTATGGTCGTAAAAATCTCATCAACTTTCCGTTGATCCATTAACTGATAGTCAGTTCCCCGGGAAAAAGGGTAAAGTTAGGTTTCCTTGTAAGTTATAAAGGGAGTCATCAAACTCACATTTTCCCCTGCCACATGCATGAAGCCTCAAAAATTATCGGGAAAAACTTACTGTCACGCAAGAATTTCAACTGTTACCGTAAACTTTCTCTCTAACCCACCGTCAACCGACGGAGTGATTGATCTAATTTCAAGTACAAATGATCCCACTCTTCCCCTGGAGAGTGAAACTAATATCACTCTGTGTTGATGATCCATTAGTTGATCAAGTGGTCGATTCGATTTCACATCTCGCCGATCCCATTCTCCCTATAGAGAGTGAACTCTATACCGCCGTGTTCTGTTACATCGTATTCTTTTCACGCCGGGGGCATTTCACCCGTTTCTGCTGCAGCTCCTCTGGGTACCGAGGTCTTTTCCTTTGACAATAGACCGACGTAACTCGTCTCCTTCCTCTATCCCTTTCCAAATCGTTGTGAAGTTTGGTGGTAGGGACATACATCGCACACAGAGATGAAGGTGCTTCCGTTAGTATTTTATCCTCAACTCGCTGGAAATCTTGGGTTCCCTCAGCCTTGTGCCTATTATGCAGACCGAATCTTTAACAGAATCCATTAGTGAACTCAGGGATCCTCCTAATTTTTCTATTACTTTGGAAGGTAAAAACTGTCTTCGTATTGATATTATGGTAGTTCGAGGCCCTTGGATTTCAATTTACTCCTTGGGCGAGACTATGTCTATGCAATGAAATGTCGTATAAACACTCTTTTCGCGTGATGTCTTTCCCCTCAATGGAAATATTCCGATTGTAGACCACCTATCATTCCCTAAAGATTGTTTTGACTACCAATAATATGAACCCCTAAATGTTCGATTCTAAAGTGGTATCTACCCCGCCACGGGTTAATTATGTGGCAAACTAGTCCCATGTTTTCGGGGCTATCGATGAAGCGAGCCTCTCACTGTTGGCTTCGACTTCCTATGACTTAGATCCGGTAATTGACATGGAAAACCTATGGGATTATTTGAACGCGATGTTCTATCCCTTTTAAGTCCCTTGACATGTGTTCCTTTTCATAGAACTATTCTTCCCTTCGATGAAGACCTCTTGAAGCCAGGATCATAGTCCCTTGACATGTGTTCCTTCCGCAGAACTATTCTTCCATCCGATGAAGACCTCTTGGAAGCCATGATCAAGGTGTGTCCATTGACATGTGTTTCTTCCAAGGGGAAGCCATAATCAGTGGCGGAGGAGAGTTCCTTTTACCGTGTCAACCTCAAAAAATGAATCGTTGGTTGTGAGGAAAGCTACCGTGTCAACCTCGTTAAAATGAACTGAGTCTCGAGGATAGTTCCTTCACTGTCAACCTCGTTAAAAAATGAACTGCATGAGGACAGCTTTTCCCCGTGTCAACCTCATTAAAAAATGAATCAAGACGCTAAAGAGGGTAGATTGTAGAGAGTAGATTGGTAGATTAGAATAAATAGTTTCGAGGACTATTTCTTTTTCCGTGTCAACCTCGTTAAAAAATGAATCATTTGGTCGAGGATAGTTCCTTCTACCGAGTCAACTTTCATTAAAAATGAATTAGGTATGAGGACAGCTTCTTTCTCAGGTCAACCTCATTAAAAAATGAATCAAAGAGGGTTATGTAGGTAGATTAGAAATAAACAGTTTTCGAGGACGGTTCTTTTCCCCGTGTCAACCTCAAAAAAATGAACCGCCTCTTGGTCGAGGATAGTTCCTTTTCATCGAGTCAACCTCATTAAAAATGAATTAGGTATGAGGACAGCTTCTTTTTCCCTGTCAACCCCATTAAAAAATGAATCCGCAGGGTTATGTAGGTAGAGATTAGAAATAAGTAGTTTCCGAGGATAGTTCCTTTACCGTGTCAACCTCTTAAAAAATGAAACACGTTTCCATGAGCATAGTTCTTTTCCCCCGTGTCGAGCTCGTTAAAAAATGAAACAAGTCCTCCTCAATTGAGTCGAGCCCTTGAATAGACCTCGTAATGTTAAGAAGAGGGTTTAGGTTAGTTTTTAGGTCGGGTCTTTCATATGATCTCGTAAATGAACCTTCATTCCATCTAATGACACTACCACAGCAATTTAGTTGAACCAAAGCCAGCTAGGGGGCATGCGCCTAGCGCTTACGCCTTAGGGGGCACTGCTACGCTTTTCGTTTTGTTTCAAGCTTGTGTAAAAATGAAACCACTCGAAGCATAGTTTTTTCTCGTTTGCTTTTTGTAAAAATGAAACCTATCTTGAGTCAAATTTTGGCTATTTTCAAGACTCGTTAAACTCATGAAAATCTCGAGATTATTTTTCTATCTTTCATTCTCGTAAAACATAGAAAATGCCGCAGTTCTTTCCGTCTTTCCTGCTCGTAAATTAAATTGAAAGTCGGCCATATGAGTACATTTTTATCCCTTTTTTCGAACTCGTTAAAACTTATGAAAAGTGAAACTATGAGTACATTTTTATCCCTTTTCGAACTCTAAAAACTTAATGGGTGCGAAACCTTGAGTCCTCTTTTAAGCCCTTTTACACTCTCTAAACATGAAAAGATTGCCGAGTACTTGATTATTCGAACTCGTTAAAGTAAATGAATGATCGTCCTTCAAGATAAGTTTACTCCCTTTTACTGACCGAAATGGACTATTTACGAAAAGGTATACACGACTAATTATGGTCATTCGTAGTTCTCTCGCATTATTTATCCTTTTTCGGGCTCGAGAGACTAAATTTACGGGGTAAAAAGTACACCCATGGAGTTTTCTTAAGTTTTTTTCTTTTTGACTCTAAAAATGAAAACACCGAGTTTCTCCTATACCTGACCCGTTAAAATTTGGTCAAGAAAGGACCTCGTTCAATTTAACAGAACGAACCACTCCTTCTTGTGGTTCGAATCTTAACTAAGTTGGACTCATCCAAAGGATGAGCTTTATAAACAAGCAAATGTTATCCTCCTCAAGCTTGTCAAAAATAAAGAGGTACTTGCCAGAAATGGTGGGGGAAAAGAGAGAAAAACGAACCTGTTTGTTACATTTTGATTATTCGGAAAACCATTAACCACTCTTGAACACGACATTTTTTGTTCACTGGGTTGGAAAATCCTTTGCCTAACAGTTAATCAAACCATATTGAAAGTCTTCAGCCGGTTTCTGGGTATTAGCTTTGGGTCAATTTTCACCAAGCCATTTGCAGTGTCGTTATGTGTTCAAGAGGACATTTCAAACAAACCATTCATCTGCAAAATATCTGTCATCCATTTTGACCATCCCTGAGTCAGTCCTTGCCAATATATTTTCAAAACTTGATCTATGATTTCGTGTTGTGGGCTTGCCTACGACGGATCACTTTCTATCGATGACAACTCATTATCTAGGAAGTTGATCTAGAAATCATCAGTACCTTGAAATCTGCATGCCTCAATGGCAGGTTTCTCGCCTTCGACGACAGGTTGCATCATTGACCTTCGATCGAATGATTCCGTGACATGTTTGACTTCAGCTCATTCATTCACATTTCATGGATTGTACTGGGTACTTTGAGAGCCATTGACATTACTGGTGGTTACTCTCACACTTGTTAACAGTTTACATCATTGATTGGTAATCAAGTGGTTTCTACCATGTTCGACTTCGACACATTCATTCACATGGATAGAATCATACTAGTTCGAGATGCGGAAATCAAGACCCTGGATCTAGTTTCTACCATCTAGGTTGCGAGGAATTTTGTTATCATTTATACAGTAGACTATTCATAAACAGATGGTTGTGTCTATATTGTGTCTACACATGTCTATACTGTGATGTATTCAAAATCATTCCTGTATCAGAACAGTTTGAATCAGTTTCTAGTTAGTTTTGATCTAAGTATGGGAATGCCTACCTCAGCAATGATATGTACACATATATATTTTGCATTGAATGTTTTTACAGGTTCCGACTGGGCTGTCCACAAGATGATCCTTGAAATGATAAAGTACTGCACTCTTCATATATGACATACTTCATCTTCATCTATTCTAGACTTCACACTTTAGGGGGCAATCTGTTGCACTAAAAACTGTCACCTTGACATTATGTTGATTGTATGAACTCATTAACACTCATACATACCTCCTCTGCAAGTCTTACAACCTTTTTTCCTCATTCCAAGCCCTAAAACTGGAGCAAAAACCCTAAAAACTCAAAATTCCTTGGGTACGCAAGTAACATGAAGCCTGCCTGTGTTCTTAGCTTGGGTACGTAGGTAATACACTTCTTACATGTGTTCTAGAACACAATTTTCCCTTGTAATTCCTGCGTACCCTTCTCAAATTAAAAAAAACGAGAAAGTAAAGTCAAAAAGCTGATTTGAGGTCAATTCTAGAAGGTTCTAGATGAGATTTTTTGGAGATGAGTACGCTTTAGTAAGGTTCATGCATCCCTCACCTTAAGGAACTAATCCCTTGATGTGAGGAGCCTATCCCTTTGAAGGAGGATTCTATCCCTTCAAAGGTGGAACCCTAACCTCCTCATCTGCTCTATAAAAGGAGGCATTGGGTAGCCTCAAAGGGAGTTCAAGCTTTATGTGTGATTGAGTTGAAGTGCTGTTGAGATTTAGACTTCTTTCTGCTGAGATTTTGAGAGGAAAGATCACATACCTCTATGTGCTCCTGGAGGAAGAGTGCAAGAATTTTCAAAGTAGAGGAGACTCCTACTTCGAACCCTGGGAAGGCCTATTCAAACATCAAGGCTAAAGTTGTAAGGTTCTTCTGTTATTTTAAGATTAATACAATCAAGTTTTGTTTTTCTCAATAAATTGTCGTTCAATTGTTTATTTCAATAAGTTGTCGTTTGATCATTTATTTCATAGATTCCTTGATCACTATGATAGGTATGTTTTACGACTATTTATTATACAGGTGCTATTTAATATTTGCTTGTTTGTGATTGCAGATCAACAAAAGACGACACTTTGTTGCGACAAAATACGACACTTTGTTGCAATGAAAGGCGACACTTTCTTCCGATGAAAGAACTCTAGTTGCGACGGAAGGATTATTGTTGCGATGGAAGAACTCTTGTTGCGATGGAAGGATTCTTGTTACGACAAAAGGATTCTTGTTGCGACGGAAGGATTATTGATGCGACGGAAGCACTACGACCGCAAATAAGCATTTGGATCTAAGGTAGGATCGACGCCTTCATAGCATTTATTTGTAAAACGAATATATTTAGAGAAAGACAAACTTAGTTGTTCGTTTGTTGCTAGATTGTCTTCTGACACTAGGGAGATCGATCTTTTCCGCAAGATCGATTTATCCGGCCAACAAATTGGCGACTCCGCTGGGGAAAGAACTTGTTTTGATTTTCCTTTGTTTTGATCTGAGAAATTCTTTTTTCTGATTTTTGATTGATTTGTATGGGCTTGGGTAACTTAGATTTACTTTGATTTGGAAAGCTTTGAAATCTTCTTTGTTTCTCTTGAACTTTTCTGGGGACTGCACATTGTTGCAGACCCTATTAAAAGTCTTGAAAAACTTAGATTTCTTCTTTCATTTTTAGTTTATATTTGATTTAGGATTCTTAGTGTCTGCCCAAATCTGTATGTTTTCTGTCGAAAATCTCTTGTAGATAAGTCTCATGGCACTTTTGTTTTGAATGAATGTCTAGAAGTTTTGCATTTTGAGAGTGGTTTTTGCTTTATCTCTGTAGTGACCCAAAGATTAGAAGCTTAAAAGTGCCATTAGATCACTTTGGTATCTTTTATCTTTTTGATGAGTCTGACTTGGTTGTGAAAATCATACTTTTTTGAGAAATAGATCTAGTTTTCTCTTTGCAAATCTTTGAACAAACTTTGTTTTAAGTTCTAAATTTCATTTTTATAAAACATATCTAGATGTTTTTTGATTTATTTGTTATTCTAAGAAAATGAATCCTTAGTTTACTGAACAACTAAGCAAAACATTCTCAAAAAAAAAAAAAACTTTTATTCAATTAGATTTTTTAAAGTTTGTAGATCTCAAAATTAGTTTTCATAGTTTTGAGTGCTTTTAAGGATTTGTAGATCTCTTTTGAAGGAAAGTTGTTTTTTGTAGTTTCGAGTCTTGAAAGAAAAAGGGATTTATTGTGAGCATTGATTATTTGTCTCGTTTTGAGTTCTTACTGAAGAAAAAAAAACAAAAATATTTTCTTCCATTTATTCTTCATGTTTAAAGAAATAATTGTCTCTTAAAAGAATTGCATTCTCGAACTCTTTCTTTAGCTAGAATTTCATTGAAAGAAAAATGAATTGATTATCATTTTTAGGTGCTTTTTTTTTAGTGTTTTTGGAAGTCGAGTTTTCACACCATCAAAGTTTCATTTCCATACCTATTGACTTAAAGAACAACCCATAAAAACAACACTTAATTAAAATTGATCTAGTAATATTTTTATTTTTAGGGCTCTTATCACCAATATAGCTTAGGCTAGTATCTTGGAGTAGGGAGTAATTAACTCTCCAAGATAATAAAAACAAACAAATAGATAAATCTTGCGGTAGGAAATCAATCCAATTGTAATTTGTACAATCTGGGAAGCTTCTCTTAAAGGAGTTAATCACGAGATCATGTCCGAACCTTTAAGACAATCAATTATGTTTCATTGGGAAAGATAGAAGATTCTGCACGCATTACAAATAGTAAACCTTGGATTAACCATTGTCGAGGAGCCTGGGGTCACTTGTCGGTAAACCTAGGATTGACCAGGTCGAGGAGCCTTCAAGGGGATTGAGCTTTGTTACTCTGCCCTTGCGCGTGGGATCGGATTGTAGACTATTTCCCCAATTGTATTTGTTACTGTTGGTAACCTTAGTTTCCATACGCTTAAGATTATTTCCTAAGGTGACGGTGACGGAAAGATCTCACTGTACCTGGAACAGACGTCAACTAGACTCACTTGGACTCTCTGGGGGGTTCTCTTCACTCGAGATGGTTTTGTGAAGAAACTTGTGCCAGTCTGTTTCATTAAGCAGGTTGTCGGGGTAACTGTTCCAACCACCCTTTCTATATTAAATTTCTACTAAGTTGGATTTCATCACCAACTAGTATTTTTAGTACAGGAAGTTACTATTTGTGTGTGGTTTTGAACTTTTAGATTTTTTAGGCGTGTGATTTAGCTGTTTGTTTCTTTAGAGACTTTAGGTGTTTTCATTGAAATTTTCTTTGTTTTCATGTGATTAATTAATATTTAATCGTGGCATAATTACTGAGACAATCCTGGAAACTTCAGGGGAAGCCCCCTGAATATACACCAAGTTAGCTTGAAGGGCTGCGTGCTCTAGTATCATCTAGTAGCAGTAGAATTAGATCAACAGAAATTGGAAGTTCATCTATAGTTGTTCATCCTGATCATCGAATACCCACGACAGAACACATTCAAGAACCAATTTCAGTTTCTGAATTTACTGGTAGTATTTCTCCTTCTAATGAATTAGTTGACGAACCTGAAATTTCCGAACCTAACACTAAACCTTCTGTTTTGGAAGCATCCTCAGGATTTACTACACCAACTTCTAGCGACCCTGGTTCACCTAGGGTAAGAAATATTGTTACTGAAGATCTTCCTTCTGGCCTCATTTCTATTGAAGAGCTTACTAGTCCAAACGAAAAATTATCTCTTCCCAAATCCCCTCAATATTTAAATCTTAGAGAGTGTGAATCTATTTTCTACAGCCCTATTCGAAGTGACGCTTGGTATCTATCTTTGACAAAAATTTTAGAAAATCTGGGTCTTGCTTTTTCTCCACCTCGAATTATGTTTCATCCTATGCCCAGAGGTTATTATCCTTCATCTATCATGGTAGGAGAGTCATCTATGTTTTCCCAATCATCGGAAGCATTATTACACGGTGGTCCTTCTGTTCCTTCAGGGTATCAGGCTCTTTCTGGTACTTCCTCAGGAGCAACTCCTCAACCAATTGAACAAGTATTATCACCTGGTCTTAATGGTATTAAAACTGAAACGTCAAACGTAGAGAAAATCTTTATGATGTCTGGTAATATTCTGAATCCTCAACCTCAAGGTAGTCAATTACCGCCTAGGGGACAACCTCAAGGAAGTCAGTTACCACTTGGGGGGCAACCTCAAGGTAAATTTTTCCCAGGGAAAATAGTGGCATCATATTATTTTGGAGAACAACCTCAAGAACAGTACATACCCCAAGGTCAACCCCAAACTCAATATGCTCCTCAAGGTCCTTATAAACCCCAGTTTCAGTACGCGCCTCAGGGTTATCAACCTCAAGGTCAGTACCCAATTCAAGGTTTCCAACCGCCTTCTATTTAATCATCTGTACAAGGAGCCAAAAAATTTTCAATTACTTATCAACCCTACGTTCAACCAGGCTATGGTCCTGACGTTCAACCTTCTACGGGACAATACCCCAGAACAAACATGGTGTGGGATCTGTCCCAATTTCAACAGCCTATGAAACCTAATGTGTATTTTTCTTCTCAACCTGGATAGCCTTTGGTTTCTGGTCCAACCCAGCAACCTGTTCAGTCTACTATTCAAACCCCTACACCTGATTCTGTTCAACAGTCTAGGCCTACTACACCTCAGACTCCGCCTCAAACTACTGCAACTGCTGCGACATCTGTTCAACCTATAACACCTGTTTCTGGAGTATCTGTAGCTCTGAGTTCTTATATCCCTGCATCCGTGCAAATCCCTCAAGTCTCTCTACCCCAGTTAGGACCTTCAGTTCAGACTTCAGTTCAGATACCTGTGGGACAAGCTGGTACAATTACGATTGTCACAAGTCAACCGCAATTCACGTATCAACCGTACCAGGGACAACCTCAATTCGGTCCCATTTCACAAAACCCAGCTTATCAGTATCAACCGTACCCTGGATATACTTATCAACAACCTCAACAACCCCAGTTTGGTCTGGTTAATCCTGGTTACCCGGGAGGTTATACCATTCTTAATGCAAATCCGATTCCAAGTTATCCTGGGTATCCTCCTCCCGGAACTGCTTTGGCTAATCAAGGTTTTTGCGACCCTAACCGTTAGTTACCATTTATTGCAACTTTGGATTTACCTAATTTTACATGCCTTACGAATGATCCAATTTTCTGTTATCCGTACTGGCCGCCAATGCCGCATAATTTTCCTAGTGATATATTTAAATTCGAGGGTAAGTCAGGAGAGGATCCATCAAATCACGTTATGACTTATCACCTCTGGTGTGCATCTAATTCAATAATTGATGATTCAATTCGCTTACGTCTTTTTCAACGAACTCTTATTGGTCTTGCCACCAAATGGTACATTCAGTTACCACGAGGCTCTTTTAATAATTTCAGTCAGTTAGCAACTGCTTTCTTAACTCATTTTTAGTTTCCTGTCCGATACGACAATGGCACGGAACTTTTGACTTTGCTAAAGCAATCCACGTCCACATATATTTCTGATCATATTCACGAATGGCGACGTAGAAGGTGTTTAGTGAAAGTTTACATTCCGGATCAAATTTTGGCGGAATGGTTTGTTAAATCACTATTACCCAAAATCACTAAAGATGTAGCTAAGGCAGGAGTTGTTACTGAGGAGCAAGTCATTTCTCAAGCTCAGTATCTCGACCTTGTCTATACGCAGTCAGGTACTTTACATGAAAAATCCCTGATCTTCCAAAACAGGGGAAAATAACTGCAGCTCCTTCAGGGTCTCATACCGCTGATGGTATGATTGGTACAGTTAATACAAAAAGTAAGAAGAAATATTCAAATAATTCTTCTCCTATAATAACTTTCTCTGATTCCCAGAAAGGAGAATCTTGCGCTGAAATTTCTGCCGACATTCATGTCGTAGACACATCTACGGACAAATCTAAATCCGACGATAAAAAGAAGGGGAAGAATAAAAAAAAAAGAATTCAAAAGAAAAAATAGATAAACTAAATCTAATGATGAAAAACGCAAGCCTCGCTATCCTTGTTTCATTTGCGATGAGGATCATTTTACTAAGGAATTCCCGGATCGAGTGGTGGTTGCAAAATTTGTTAAAGGTTCTCAACAACCTGCTATCTTGAAGGATCCTTTTCCCATTCAAGATAGTAAGATGATTGGTTCTACCTCGAATGCCTTAGAAGAACCTATTATGATGATGTCTCATGTCAGGATTGCGACGCGATCGCAAGATTATGGTACTAAGAATCCTGTTGGTGGTAAAGAAGCAGAATCTTCTAATTCAAATACATCAACTACACCTCATCCTGTTTCTGATCTGCTACAGATCGAGAAACCCAATTCAGACTTAGTAATCAAACCACCTACTCAAGGTGTACTTCATGAATCAGCTTTCAATCCACATGCGAGAGCTTCTCAGAATTACAACATTGTTGAGGACTTAGCTATTTCCCCTTCAGCAATGTCGGCTTTGGAAGTGTTGCAATCATGTTCAACACAGCGTAAATTACTTTTATCTGCTATAGGAGTTGTCGATATTCAAGACTCAAACCTTATAATATTCAATTTAGAGAATAGTACACCCTGCCTACCTCATCAAATGGCTTTCCAGATTCCAGTTTTAGTCAAAAACAGACCGATCTTTCAGACTATGATTGATGAAGGGGCTTCTACATGTATTATGTCGATCCAGTGTTGGAAATATCTTGGTTCTCCTACACTCAATCAGTCTCCGATGATTCTAAAGGCTTTTGATGGCCGATGGTTCCATCCTTTCGGTATTTTGCAGGATTTACCTATAGGGGTCGAAGGCAAAACCATAAATCTAGATGTGGAGGTGGTTGATGCCCCTCTAGATTACAAACTTCTCCTGGGTCGCAGTTGGTCTTATGCTATGACTGCTGTTGTTTCATCAGGTTTTTGGCTTATCAAGTTTCCACATCAAGGAAATATTGTTACAATAGATCAGCTCACTTATTTCTCCTCCAATCTAGCCTCTACAGAAATGATCCAGCACAGTGGTAAAACGGTTATCCCTTACAAGGATATTGGGGTAGGTTTGATTAAAGATTCTGGTTTACTAAGAACTTTTTCCTTTCCTCCTCCTAACATATCGCATCCTATTGCAAACATTCATATGATTTCATCGAATACCATTACGTTTGATGATCCTTGGATCGTACCTTCCGATTCTGAGTTGGATTCATTTGATGGCGCAGTGCCTTTGAGTCCCTTTGAAATTTCATATCAAGTTGTACAGTTGCTTTCCGATCCTTCTTCAACCGAAACTGATCCAATGAATAAGATCCATGAGGAATCACTTTCTATATCTAGCTCAGCCACAATGACATTTCCTGATCTTATTCATACCGATGAGCAGATTCACGAACTTTTGTCTGTTGATGATTTACCATGGGAAGATCTACATCACTGATATTCATTTTTACCTGAGATGAATCATTTTGAAAATGATTTCACTTCTATTTTTACTGCTAAATATGTCAAAGAACCGCAGAATCCATTGCACAATCCTGATTCTGAGTTAAATTTGGAAAATATCTCTCGAACGATTCCAATTTACATTTGAGTTAAACCAGGAATAATTGAAAACATTCATATAGGTGCTTGCTGTACGGACGATGAAATTCAAACTTATAAAGCCCTATTTCAAGAATTCAGTGATGTGTTTGACTGGTCATATGAAGAAATGCCAGGAATCGATCCGTCAATTATTGTACATGAAATCAAGACTTACTCGGATGCCAAACTTGTCCGTCAATGTTTATGTCATATACATCCATGAAAAGCTGCTGCTATCAAAGCCAAAGTTGAGAAATTACTTCATGTAGGTTTCATTTATCCAATTCCGTTAACGGATTGGGTATCGAATATTGTTCTTGTTAACAAAAAACAAGGAACGATACCGGTATGTATCGACTATAGGGATATTAATCGAGCTTGTCCTAAAGACAATTATCCAACCCCCTATATCAATCAAATCATTGATGATTGTGCCGGTAGTGAAATGTTCTCCTTTATGGATGGTTTTTCTGGTTACAATCAAATAAACATACTCCCTGTTGATCAGCCAAAAACAACTTTCATTTTCCCATGGGGGACATTTGCTTATTGCAAACTACCCTTTGGATTGAAGAACGCTGGGGCAACTTTTCAAAGGGCTATGTCTTACGCATTTCATGACATTAAGCACATTGTGCAGCCTTATCTCGATGATTTACCTACTCATTCATCACGTAGGGCTGACCATCTCACTCATTTACAAGCTATCTTTATGAGATGTAGGCATTATCGAATTCGGCTAAATCCACACAAATGTGTTTTCTGTGTAGAATCAGGTTGCTTACTGGGATTTTTTGTTTCAAAAGCAGACATTCGTGTTGATCTGTCGAAGGTCTAAGCTATTGTTAATCTACCTCCTCCTTCAACTCTGCGCCAACTCCAAAGTTTGCAGGGGAAAGAAAACTTTTTACGTCGGTTCATTCCTAACTACGTCAAGCTAACAAAGGGTTTTACCTGGTTGTTGAAATAGAACATTCCATTCGTTTGGGATGAGATTGCTTATCGATCTTTTGATGCACTTAAACACGCGTTGACCCATGCACCGTTATTGCATCCTCCCAACTACAACCGAGACTATTTTTTGTACCTCGCTGCCTCTCATTCCACCATTGGGATGGTTTTAGTTCAGGAAGATGAATTCAACAATGAACATGTGATTTACTATCTTATTCAAAATCTTCATCCGACTGAGATCAAAGACACACATGTGGAGAAACTGGCTTTGGCAGTTGTTCAAGCTGTCCAACGATTTCGACACTACATCTTATTACGCAAAACCACAGTAATTTCTAACTATAACCCTATGATGTACATCTTGACCAAAAAATTGCTAGGGAGCAAGTATTCCAAATGGATAGTTATCCTGCAGGAATTTGACTTGGAATTTGAAAAATCCAAGGCAAAGAAATCTTTGGTTTTTGCCGAACTGATGTGTGATTTCCCCTCTACTGATACTGAAACTGTGGTGGAGCATCCCATTGCGGACGAATCCTTGTTTCTTATTAGTACTCTTGATCCTTGGTATGGAGATATTATTGTTTATCTCCAAACCCAATCTTTTCGTCCTGAAATTTCACGGTCTCAGTGACGGAAAATACGTTTCCAATCCCAACAATACAATATTATTGGTGATACACTCTATCGTCATGGAGTGGATTCTGTTTTCTAACACTATCTTACTCATGAAGAATCTGAGAAGGTTCTAAATGACTGCCATTCTGGAGCATGTGGCGGTCATATGTCTGGGTATGCCATAGCCCAAAATATATTACGCGCTGGTTATTTATGGCCATCGTTATTCAAAGATTGTATCTATGCAGTCTGGAAATGCCACAATTTTCAGGTCTTTGATTGTAAAATGTGTGCACCACCCGCTCCTATTCACCCTATAATTTTTTTCGGTCCTTTCGCAAAGTAGGGTATCGATTTTATTACATGTAACCCTCACTAGGCCAGGGGGCATGCATATATTATCCTAGCAGTAGATTATTTTACCAAGTGGGCCGAGGAGATGCCTACATTTTCGGCAGATGGCAAGACTACTGCAACTTTCGTGTTCAATCATATAATTTCTAGATTCGGTGTTCCTCAAGCCATTATTATAGATCATGGAAGTAATTTTCGAAATATCATGATGACTGAACTGACAGATCAACTTGGCCTACGCCACGATAGTTCTACTCCATATTACCCGCAGGCTAATGGTATGGTTGAAGCTATCAATAAATTTTTAGTCACTATGATCAGACGAATTTTTGGTATTCATAATTCGAATTGGCATTCCATTTTATTTTCAACACTTTGGGCATATCATACCTTAGTAAAAACATCAACTAGTTTCACTCCCTTTCAACTGGTTTACGGTTTGGAAGCTGTGTTGCCTATTGAATGCGAAATTTCGTCTTTGAAATTAGCCATAGAATTACTTCCAGCTACGTTTGAAGAGGAGAAGCGTTTTTTGTACTTGGCTCAGCTAGATGAGAATCGACGAAATGCTGCATTAGCAAATGAAACTCATGTCAAACGAATAAAAGCTCAGTACGATAGAAATGTTACACCTCATAATTTTTCAGAAGGAGACCTAGTTTTAGTATATGATCAAGCCAAAAATAAGCTAGGGGCCAGAAAATTCGTGCCTATGTGGCATGGTCCTTTCATTGTTAAGCGAAAGTTGGCAAAAGGGGCCTATGAGCTAACAGATTTTGACGGTGTCCCTTTAGATAAACCCAGAAATGGGCTTTATCTGAAGAGATATTATGCTTAAATTTGGTGTGGAGATTCTTGATTAGATTAGTTTCTTTACTATTGGTGTGTTTTAGATTAGAAAAGTGTGCCTAGTTTAGAGTGTGCTCTTGTCACTATTCCTGCTTATCTGAGTTTTGCTCTTGATATTGCAGATGTCGACGTCTCTTCAAACCTAGATTGGTTTTTCTAATGGTGCTTGTCGTAGTACACGGAACATTTCTTCTACAACTTGGGTTATTTATTCACCCTCTGACGAGTTAGTATCCATGCATGGGGTAAGCCTCGGTCAAACAATGAATAAAATTGCAGAGTCTAGTGCAATGATTGAGTTATTATCTGAATCCATATCATTTGGAATTTGGAGTTTGATTGTTAGGTTAGATTCTAAACTTGTTGTATTATAGCTTAACAGGGTTTATGCCATTAGAAATCTAGTGTTATTACAGTTATTTTTAAGAGTTCGTCTCTTGGAATGTGAATTTGATTAAATTGAATATCATCATATTCCAAGACATTTAAATACTTTAGCAGATGCAGTTGCTTCTAGTATGATAAATAGACATTTGCAATAAACAAAGCAGTAAATTAAACAAAATTCAGTAACATGTACACAGATAGCCGGTAATAGTGATATATCATAGCATAGAAGTGTGTTTCAAACTATACATCGTCTTGTGTTCGATGATTTAAAATTTAAAATACAAAAAAATTAGGACTTAGAAAGTGTTGAAAATGATTTTTACTTGAATTATCCCATTTCTCTCCTGGAGGAAAAGCCATGTCTTTGTCGCCATGATAGTTCATACCGACGTATGAAAGTCCTTAACGATAAAGAGTTGGTTTTTCAACCAACAAAAATATGCCGACAGAAATCTAACAATCTCAATGCCCTTGGCATGATATTGGCAACACGTAATGTTGCACTCCTATACAGTATAGTAATAGTGAAGACAATAAATTTGAACTCAGGACGGACAATAGCTTTGATATCTATCCGTTTATCCTTGGGGTCTACTAAACCATTGCAAAACTCTGCTTTGAGACTAGCAACAGACTGGCCATCTGGTCTAGTCCCGAATAGAGATAAGTGTCTACCCCTCTTGGAAAAACCAGTCAAAAAATATATGTCCTCCAATTCGACTTCGAGCCAATGGTCGACAAACAAGAAATATTGGTCCTATGTGTCCTACCTATTCACTAGCGATATAAGGAAATAAATTTGGGCCCTCATATGGTCCAAAATTTATACAGATTACTTGGAGCTTACGGTTTCTGATCCGAAGAACGGATTTTCCATAATCTTCACATGAATTTTTTCTTATCCAAAAGCTCTCATTTTTTCACTTTGAATTCAAATAGTAAAAATGAAGTTAGAAAATTCCTTTTTATAAGTTTTTTCGAATAAATGAATTTTTAATTTGTTTATTTTTCACTTTAAAAAGGTAATTTGGAAAACATTTTTACTTATCTTAAACATGTATGTGTAATTGTTTCGAGTTTTTGTGCAGAATATTGGATTTTTCGGTAAAACTGATCATTTTTTCAACAAAGAGCATACTTTTATCACTTTTTCGGACTCCTTAAAAAATTTACAAGAAAGCGAAAACTTGGAGTCCTCTTTTATCTCTTTTCAGACTCTCGAAAATTGAAAAGATTGTCGAGCACTTGATTATTTGAACTCGTTAAAGTAAATGAATGATCGTCCCTTCAGTACAAGTTTATCCCTTTTACAGACTGAAATGGACTATTTACGAAAAAGGTATACATTGACTAATTACGGTCAATAGAGTTCTCTCCCGCATTATTTTATCCTTTTTTGGGCTTGAGAGACTAAATTTACGAAAAATTACACCCACGGAGTTTTCTTAAGTTTTTCTTCTGACTCCCTAAAATTGAAAAACACCGAGTTTCTCCTATACTAGACTCGTTAAAATTTAACAGTAAAGGACCTGTTCAATTTTTAAGCAAGAACGAACCACTCCTTCTTAGGGTTCGAATCTTAAACTAAGTTGGACTCATCCGAAGGATGAGCTTATAAACAAGCAAATGTTATCCTCCTCAAGCTTGTCAAAAATAAAGAGGTACTTGCCATAAATGGTGGGGGAAAAGAGAGAAAAACGAACCTGTTTGTTACATTTTGATTATTCAGAAAACCGTTAACCACTCTTGAACACGACACTTTTTGTCCACCTGGGTTGGGAAATCCTTTGCCTAACAGTTAATCAAACCATATTGAAAGTCTTCAGCCGGTTTCTGGGTATTAGCTTTGGGTCAATTTTCACCAAGCCATCTGCAGTGTCGTTATGTGTTCAAGAGGACAGTTCAAATAAACCATTCATCTGCAAAATATTTGTCTTCCATTTTGACCATCCCTGAGTCAGTCCTTGCCAATATATTTCTTCAAAACTTGATCTATGATTTTGTGTTGTGGGCTTGCCTACGACGGATCACTTTCTATCGACGACAACTCATTATCTAGGAAGTTGATCTAGAAATCGTCAGTACCTTGAAATCTGCATGCCTCAATGGCAGGTTTCTCGCCTTCGACGACAGGTTGCATCATTGACCTTCGATCGAATGATTCCGTGACATGTTTGACTTCAGCTCATTCATTCACATTTCATGGATTGTACTGGGTACTTTGAGAGCCATTGACATTACTGGTGGTTTCTCTCACACTTGTTAACAGTTTACATCATTGACTGGTAATCAAGTGGTTTCTACCATGTTCGACTCCAACACATTTATTCACATGGATAGAATCGTACTAGTTCGAGATGCGGAAATCAAGACCCTGGATCTAGTTTCTACCATCTAGGCTGCGAGGAATTTTGTTATTATTCATACAGTAGACTATTTATAAACAGATGGCTACGTCCATACTGTGTCTACACATGTCTATACTGTGATGTATTCAAAATCATTCCTGTATCAGAACAATTTAAGTTAGTTCTAGTTAGTTTTGATCTGAGTATGGGAATGCCTACCTCAACGATGATATGATTACATATATATATATTTTGCATTGAATGTTTTTACAGGTTCCGACTGGGGTGTCCACAGGATGATCCTTGAAATGATAAAGTACTTCACTCTTCATATATGAGAGACTTCATCTTCATCTATTCCAGACTTCGCACTTTAGGGGGCAATCTGTTACACTAAAAACTGTCACCTTGACATTCTGCTAACTGTATGAGCTCATTAACACTCATACATACCTCCTCTGCAAGTCTTACAACCTTTAATCCTCATGTCAAGCCCTAAAACAAGAAGAAAAACCCTAAAAACCTCTGAAAGAATGGGTACGCATGTAACATGAAGGTTGCCTGCGTCCCTCGCTTGGGTACGCAGGTAATACACTGCTTACCTGCGTTCCAGAATGTATTTTTCCCTTGTAATGCCTGCGTACCCTTCTCAAAGTCAAAAAATCAAGAAAAAAAATTAAAAAGCTGATTTGAGGTCAATTCTAGAAGCTTCAGATGAGAATTTTTGGGGATGAGTATGCTTTAATAAGGTGCATGTATCCCACACCTTAAGGAACTAATCCCTTGATGTGAGGAGCCTATCCCTTTGAAGGAGGATTCTATCCCTTCATAGGTGGAACCCTAACCTCCTCATATGCTCTATAAAAAGAGGCATTGGGTAGCTTCAAGGGGAGTTCAAGCTTTATGTGTGATTGAGTTGAAGTGCTGTTTAGATTTAGACTTCTTTCTGCTGAGCTTTTGAGAGGAAAGATCACATACCTTTATGTGCTCCTGGAGGAAGAGTGCAAGACTTATCAAAGTAGAGGAGACTCCTACTTCGAACCCTGGGAAGGCCTGTTCAAAATCAAGGCTAAGGTTGTAAGGTTCTTCTGTTATTTTAAGATCAATACAATCAAGTTTTGTTTTTCTCAATAAATTGTCGTTCGATTGTTTATTTCAATAAGCTGTCGTTTGATCATTTATTTCATAGATTCCTTGATCACTATGATAGGTATGTTTTATAATTATTAGTTATACAGGTGCTATTTAATATTTTCTTGTTTGTGATTGCAGGTCAACAAAAGACGACACTTTCTTGCGACGAAAGAACTCTTGTTGCAACGAAAGACGACACTTTCTTGCAACGAAAGAACTCTTGTTGTGACGGAAGAATTATTGTTGCGACGAAAGAAATCTTGTTGTGACGGAAGGATTATTGATGCGACGGAAGCACTACGACCACAAATAAACATTTGGATCTAAGGTAGGATCGACACCTTCATAGCATTTATTTGTAAAACGAATATATTTAGAGAAAGACAAACTTAGTTGTTCATTTGTTGCTAGATTGTCTTCTGACACTAGGGAGATCGATCTTGTCCGCAAGATCGATTTATCCGGCCAACATGGAACTTAGAAGCATCCCCAAATTATATGGGTTTTAGTTGCGATCAATTTAGAAGATGGCTTATTGATGATTATGGAAATGCATATTACAAATATAAACCTAGTTTAAACAATTTCTAAATTCAGATGTGTAACTAGAAGCAGAATAATCTCCTAACTTAAGAGATTTGTTTGTCCTTCTCTTAACAAGTTTACCATGTGAATTATAAATAAAAAACTACTTAACTAAACAATAGATTAAGATACATGAAGTAATAGTTGAAGAGGCTCTTCACTGAAGAGTTCTTGATTGTCCTTCATCATATATTCATTTATCAATAACGTTATTGTTAAAACAGGAATTCAAAAAAATCACAAAAGATGAATCTTATTTTTTAGTCTCTTGATCAGATAGAAGAAGTATTTAGCTTTAAATATTGGTTTTTCTTTTCGTATGCAAAATAGAAACAAGATTAAGATCCATCAGCAATCATGTAAAATCATGTAAAGATGAATTCTAACTGAAGATATTGATTAGATAGAAAGAATGTTTAAATTTAAAAATTTGTTTTTCCTTTCATATGAAGGTTAAGAATGATCATTAGATTCATCAATACTTGGAAATAATTAGCATAAACAAATTAAACATAAGCAAGTTAATTCAGAAATTGCAGCTACAAAATAAACTAATAAGTGCACTTAGCTCGGTGTGGGGGCCCTCCACCCTTGCCTCGCACAATGAAGGTAAATTCATATACTTAAGAATTCAATCAATAAACCAACATGTAACAACATAAAATATGATAGAAAAGATATTCAATTATGTCTCCAAGTGTCAGAAATAATAATAATAATAATAAGTCATACAAGTTCTACATATCAAAGCCTTCAAAGTTTAAGGCTTAAATAGATAAAGTCTTTAACAAACTCATATAAAATAGCTCAATTAGTCATAACTATCCTCATCCTATCATATCAAGTCGAATTCATTCATCATATCCATCAAAATCTAGAAAATCCAACAAAATAAGAGTTTTGACCTAGTTTCTAGGGATCCTCCATAAAGACAGGTCATGTTTGACCACCTTTGACCGATCCTACTAAAGCTCAGTTTGATTGTACAAACAGATGTAATTTTATTCTTAGTTCTTGAGCCTTCTAGAAATGTATCCAGCCCGAGCACAAGTGTCCTGCACATATGCAAACCATAATGTCATTATGGGAATTTCTACTGCTGTCCAAAAATGCACTTAAATTTCAATTTTTAAAAAAACATCAGATAATTGAAAAACATAACTTAAATACCTATATATGCATCTTTGGGTTAATATAAGGTGGATATTATGGTAAATATATGGATAATGTGGAAAAATAATTTGTATTTTCTAAATAAAAAGAGATAAAAAATGAGCGCCAACATCTCCCCCAAACTGATGATCAAGCAGGTCATCATGCTTGCTTTTTCCTCTTTGACCTTCTGAGCTCTGATGTTGATCCCATTCTTGATCCTGATACTTCCTGCTATGATGTATATAGAAGAGAATACATATCTTTTCCATATTCTTCCTTGTAGATGGAGGTCTTAACCTTTTGTTTCTCATACTTATCCTTCTAGGAATTTTTCTCCTGAAGCCACCTGAATGCTTGTGTGTAGAGAAGATTGTTTTTGGTTTTCAATTTCCCCATTTCTCCACTTATCTTCTCATTCTCCTTAACCAATTTCTCATTAGTTATTTTATAAGTTTCATTTTCTTCCTTCAAGTGCCTTCCCATGATTTTGCTTATTTCCAGGCTATTAGTTAATTTTCTAACTCTGCAAAGGTTTTGATCTTCCTCCTTGGAATTTTTAGAAACTGAAGTAGCTTCCACATCACTATTTTCAAAACAAGAATCTTTGTCTACATGATTTTCATACACTTCTTGCTGCAACCTCTCAAGGATTTCATTTCCATGTTTAGTTAAAGGAGAATTTTCCGTGACTTGCACTTCTGGTTCTACTGAATTCTTCTTTTTCTATCTTCTAGAAATGGTTAAAAATGATGGCTCCCTCTCTATCATATATGTATCCTGATGTTTCTTTGACTTGGTTTTGGGATAAAGAGGTGAATGCATAATATTTCTTGTTTCCTGTGTTGGTTTAAGTTTGTTTTCAATGACTTGTTTTACAAACTTATTTTCTATCAGAAAATTTTCCCAAACCATTAGCTTAACTTTCAACTGATAGTCCATAAGGATTTTTATGAGCCCCTAGTGAATAATTTGGGCTTCTTTGGGCTTGGTCTCAGATTTGACACTCTCAATCATTTTCTTCAAATTTTTATAAAAAAATAGGGCATATTGATCCTTATATCTCCTTTAATATGTTGTAGTAACCTAACATGATAAAGGTGTACTATACTATGTCTGTTGTCACAGGTGAAGAACTTCTAAATAATAAAAACTAGTTCTTCCCAAGGTTCATTGAACCACTCCGTTGGAATCCCCTTTGACCTATCAAAATAACCGCTCTTGTTTTTATCTAATAAGAATGTCCAGCCCTTGTCTTTGAAATGAAATCCCTTATGGTATAGTTCTCCTCATGATGGAAACTCTATAGCTTCATAAATATACTCTAGAGTCAAAGGGAAATGTAGACTACCCACCAGGGTTTCATTCTATTTGTAATTGTTACAAATTCTCTTGTGACATCCTCATTGTGACCTTTGAACTTTTGCAGAAAACCTATTAAACCTGACTGATAGAGTTTTTCAACTGTTTCCTTATTCCAGTGTTCAATTTGAAAGGTTTTAGGTTCTGCTCTTGAAGTCATTTTATTTGAAAACCATTTTATGTATCCATATATTGTCATTAAAATCATCTTTTTTCAACAAAAATTCAAGTACTGGATGTTATTACAGTAGTAGGCTTACCTCTTGTTTACTTCTCTTTCCAAACAATCCTTTGTTTTCCCTTTAAAAAATGTGAGCTAACTGCTTCAAATAAACTCAAGAATTGATAGAGAAGTTTTAAGAAAACATAAAAAGTCATGTTTCTATTATCCTACCCTCCATTTAATTCTTTGTCCTCTTTAAAAGCAATCTCAGTCTCTATTTTGTAAAAGAAATTTGACTGTATAAAATAAATTAATTAATTAATTAAATTAAATTAAAATTAAAAATTAAAAATTGAATTTTTTTTTATACAACAGTGTTTTTCACCCATCAATTTCATTCAAAATTATTTTCAAAACATAGCATGATGTCTATAATTTAAACTCACTTTGTATACAAGAGAATAGCTCAACCATTTCATCAAGAATCTCATGATAAATTCATTGTTTTACTTCAAACATTCTACATACTCTGTCCTCTGCTATGTAAAAACATTTTTGACTGTGTCTTCTAACTAAATATTTCTTCACAAATTCTATTTTGAATCCTTCTACTGAGTGTGCTAATAAAATAAATATATTACAAAACTCAATTAAAACAATCTCATTGTGAAATTCGAATTGGAATTATTCATTCTCTGTTTTCCATTTATTTCGAAATAGAAGACTACATTTGAGGACGTGTTTGAGCTTACCTGTCTTACGCAATGATACTTGAGATATTTTGCTTTGATCCTCATGATATTTCTTCCAGTTTAACTGAGGTCTCAACCAGTGCCAATATTATTAAAATCCTCACACATTAACTCAATAAATAGAATATTTCGTTGCTTGACTGATGGCAAAAATTTTTGAAAGGTTTCAAAGTGTTTATGAGTGGTATCAATACAAAACATAACGTAATGACAGGCTTTGAAAATCGAAATAGCTGAATCCTTTTATAAATCTCAGTTCATTTTAATAATCCCAAGATCTGTTCATGCAACCATTCATTTTTTTAAATAACCAAATCCACATTTACTTCTTACCTTCTCCTTCACGGGATTTCGCTTCCTGATAGCACGGTTGCTTGACAAGTTTTCCGAATTTGTTGGCTTTGAAACTTTAGTTAACTCCCTTATCACTCCATTCCTCCTCTTTGCTATATTCTCTGCCTTCTTCTCTGCATTTTATCTCTTCTATTCTCCTCTCGGCTTCTGCACTGTCTTCTCTCCAGTTTTGCATTCTTATTCTATTTTCATGAAGTTGTAAACGCGGATGTGTGCTTTGACTACATGCTCTCCCTTTGTCACTGAGCCTTTTGGAAGGCAATGATGGTGAAAATGCAGTGTAAATGTCTTAGCAATGGTCGTTTCACATCTTAGAAATGGCAGAAATGGTCTCATATGTTTTACACAGTGTTGTGTTATGGCATTTGAAATTATTCTAACCGTTCATCAACCACCGCTTGACAGGTTCATGCATGTCTTTTCTTTGACTGTCATGTTGGCTCTGGTGTACATTATGTCCTTTGTTTTATTCATTATGTAGCTCCTTTCATGTTTTGTTTTTATGACCATGTTTATTTCCATACTCCACATCATCTCCATGCACCATCATACTGTTTTCTTCCATATTCTGCATTATCTCTATTTACATATGTGCCATCATACTTCATCACCGTATGTTATCTCCTCTCCATTCCTCCATTGCTACATGCATTATGATCTCATCATAGCATAGCATATATCATCATTGTCATGCATCTGGTTTATCACTGCATCATACTTTAGGTTAGTTGCATTTTGTTTGTATTATGATTTCACACTTTACTCCATTACCTTAGTTCGCCACTTTTTATGGTTGTGCTCTTTTTGCATTGTTTTGACATTTGAAATAGTTGCGCTATATCATATGACTTTTGAACTTTGTTTTCTTCTCTTTTATTTAATGTTTAAAAATTTCCTAATGAAATAGTCACATTTTTAAAATTAAATATTTATAATAATACTAACCTTTGTTTGTTGTTTTGTAGGTCTTCCAAGGGTTTAATATTGACCTTTTGTTTATGATTCTCTTTGTTTAGAAAATAGGGTAGGGTGTGATATGGATAAATTATATAATTTTTTATTGAATAGTGGTATGGATATGAATGTGGATAGAATAAGGCTAAAAATCATGGATAATGGAATGTAGATGAAAGTATAGGTGATAAAATGTAGATGAAATGTAGGAAATGTAAGTGATGTAGATGAAATGTAGGTAAATGCATAACTATTACCAAATTAGTCTTTACAATTCTAGAATATTTTTGAAAAAAATTGAAATTTTAAGAGTGATTTTTACTCACTATACTTGTATTCCCTTTTGACGTTCATGATGATCAACATTGTGTTTATTGTTACGACGACTCTTGTAGACTATGTAGAGACTTTATTTCTTCTTGCATCTAATTTGATTTAGAATAATTATTGTTCAGGTCCCTTATGTAGGTTAAACATTGACATTTTCAGGTCCCATCTAATATGATCTTCAGTTGATATAACTCGGGACCCTTCTAACATGTTAAATTTTCAGGTCCCTTCTGGCGTAATTTTGCAATAATTTTCAATATTTGAAAATTTCTTCGTCGTAATGATTCAGGTCCCTTTTGTCGATTCACAAAGGTGGCTTATTATAGGCAACCTCTAAGCTTCTCATTCAATTGTCAACCTAGGGTAAGTCTTCTTATTTCAAGGGTGTAAGCACATTATATGTGAGTGAGGTCACTTGATAGTTACTCTATATTTCTTATGAAAAGGATTATATAATTCTCGAAGTTCAATCAACTCAAAGAGAAATGAAATGGTATAATGAAGCTAACTACTATGTCTGACTCAGAAGGAGGGAAACCTATTATTGAATAGCATAATTATGAATTGAACAGCAACCTTAATGAATTGAACAACAAACTTAATGAATTGAACAACAATCTGAATGAATTGAATGAGCAATTACTTATATAATTTTGCAATGGAATTCTCCTTGCAAACTAACTAATTGACATCTTTCAATAAGAGACTATTTCCATTTTCAAAGTAATTATAAAGTAGAAATGAAAACATCTGTCAACAATGTTATTGCTTTAACCAGGTATACGAATGCTAAACTATTCTCATGGAAGAGAAATAACCTCTCACATGCATTTCTATTTTAATGAGTGAATAATTACAACCGACTAACTAGATATCAATTTAACACCACGCATACAAAATGAAACTAGGGCCGGCCCAAACCACCAGATGTTCTAATGCAATGAAAAACTCAAAAGATGATTGTTCAAAACATCAAAACTCTTTATTAAATTGAAGGATAATACAGGGATACAACTGAACAGTTATGTCCTAATACGTTGATTGCAGAAGGAAATTCCTATTCAACTCCCATATCTAGTTCATCCTTGGTCCTTTTTTCACGCAGTGGGACGGTATTTTCCAAATGACAGCCCACTGCTCGTGGCTGTCGTTTGGATTCTTGAGCTTGTATTTTTCTTTTTGCCTTCTATCGGTTTCTGGGAGTTACTGAGATTCCATTATTTTGTGTCTG
Organism: Pinus albicaulis; assembly: GCA_034641835.2. Taxonomy (NCBI): domain Eukaryota; kingdom Viridiplantae; phylum Streptophyta; class Pinopsida; order Pinales; family Pinaceae; genus Pinus; species Pinus albicaulis. Next base: position 154,902,777 of record CM076571.1, on the reverse strand, counting down.
TAAGCCGTCTTTCGTTTAATGTCGGTTCAGTGGCTCTGCTTCCCTGTACACAGAGATACAGTAAGTCAAAATTCTGTTATAAAATGTTCATTTTGTCGTTTAGCCCAAATGTCACGATTGTCATAAATCTTCTTTTTCTTTATTGTTAAGATGAGGAAGAATTCCTAAAATTGTATCACAATTTGAAGTAATCATAGGGTGAAAACATACCTTAATTCCGGAAATTTTCTCAATAAAAATTCAGGTCCCTTCTGTAAATGTCGAATGATGTACTAGGTTCCTTTGTAGTTGTAGTTCATATTTTTGTCTTCATATTTTTTTTTTTTATTACACACCTTCCCCCAAGCTCATGATTTGACTTTTCCTCAAGTATGCGATGTCTTGGAGGGTATATCTGCAAAAAAAAATTAGTACAATAAAATTAAAACAAAAAGAGAATTCATATTGGCCAAACAAGTTAGTTTTCCGATATGAATTTGAGTTTGTATTGAGCTAGTTTCCTAGATTTTCATAACCAAACTCTTTTATTATATATATATATATATATATATATTATTTTTATTTTTATTTTACTTTATTTTTCGTCTCCGGAATCTCGGGATGGCATACCTCTATTCCGCCCCATTGCCAGATCCGAATCCATCGAAATGTTTCGAAAATCCCTTCATTTATAGGCTTAATTTTCCATGTCCATCGATTTAAAAACGAAATGTACGACTGTTTTTATCTTGATAGCTCCATTGTCAAAGATTTTTTCAATCTCATATGGTCCAAGCCAATGAGTTGCAAATTTTTCTTTGAAGTATTTGAACTTGGAGTCGAACAAGAGTGTCGAATCTCCTCGCTGAAACACTTTATTCTTTATGAATCGATCATGCCATTTGATCCTTTGTTCTTGGACAAGATATGTATGTTCGACTGCTTGCTATCATATCTCATCCAGTTGGTTTAACTCCATAATTATCTCTTGTTGTGCCTCAGACAATTCCATCCCCAATTCTGCTGCTAACTTGTATGTATGTATTTGAAATTCAATGGGAAATAAGACTTATTTTCCATACAGTAACTGATATGGACTGAACCCAGTTGTGTTTTTCCAAGTTATCCTATATGCCCATAGCGCATATTTCAATTTCTCTGACTAGTACTCTTTGTTCATATTTACAGTCTTCGTCATAATTTTCTCTAGGACTTTGTTTGTTGATTCCACTTATCCATTGTCTTAAGGATGATACGGATTTGATTTTCAGTGTTTGATCTTGTATTTCTCTGTAAGATATCGAACAAGTTTAGATGTGAATTGTGTACGTTGGTTAGTTACTATATGTCTTGGAACTCCATATCTTACAAATATCTCTTCAAACAGAAAATACACAACAGTATCTTCTGTTGCCTGTGTTACTGCCTTGGCCTCCACCCACTTAGTTACATAATATGTACATACCAGGATGTACTTCTTTCCATTAGATGGAGGGTTGATTGGTCCCACGAAATCTAAAGCCCACTGTTCAAATGGTTCAATCAGTACTTGTGGCTTTAATGGAATTTCATATGATGCCACTGGTCTACCAATTCTTTCGTAGTTGTCACATCTTTTCACATAGACTATGGAGTCTTTGAATATGGATGGCCAATAGTAGCCAAGTTTCAGCACTTTGTATGCTGTCATTTTATTTGCAAAATGACCACCACATGGTTCATCATGACAAGCTTTAAAAATTTCAATAACTTCATCTTCTCTTACACATTTTATAATCATTAAATTAGCACCAGTATAAAATAGATCTCCATTGACCCATCTATACCTAGCACTTTCTCTAATTAGTCTTCGTTTCTTCTTGTTTGTGTAATGAGATGGTAGGATTCCAGATGATAAATAGTTATCTATATCTGCAAACCATGGAGTTTTGACATTTATAGCAAATATATGTTCATCTGGAAAATTTTCTAATACTGCATTTGTATCACCAGGTGAATGTAGTCTTGACAGAAAGTCTGCAACTTGATTATCTTTTCTTGGTCGATCTTGTACTGTAATGTCAAATTCTTGAATTAATAATAGCCATCTAGTTATTCTGCCATTTGTGATTGATTTATTTGTTAAATATTTTATGGTGGAATGATCCATGTGGATATAAACTTGATAACCTGTTGTATAATGTCGAAATTTATTAACTGCATGTATTACAACTAACATCTCTTTCTTTGTAAAAGTGTAATTCAATTATGCCGGTGTTAAGTTTTTACTGATGAAATATATGGCATAATTGAATTGACTCTCTTTTTGTCCAAGTGATGCTCCAATAGTTGTATCAGATGCATGAGTTGAAATGTGAAATGGCAAAGACCAATTAAGTCCTCGAAGAATGGGTGTGATTGATAATTTTTATTTTTATTTTTCAAATGCATTTTGACAATTATTTGTCCATTGGAATTCCAAATCTTTCATAACTTGAATAATGGCAAAGCTATTTTACTGAAATTTCAATAAATCTTCTATAGTAGCCTGCATAACCCAAGAAACTTCTAACTTCTTTTTGTGTTGTGGGTGGTGTTAAATTCACAATGACCTAAATTTTCGTTGGGTCCACCTTAAACCCTAAAGAAGAGATATGGTGTCCAAACACTATCCCCTCGGTTAACATCATAAAACATTTTTCATTATTGAGTGGTAGATTTGTCTCAATGCATAATTTTAACACTTTTTCAAGATTTTGTAAAAAATCATCATATGTTGTACCATATACAGTGAAATAATCCATGTAAACTTCCACACACTCATGAATTAAATCAACAAATATTGAAAAAACTGATTTATGAAAAGTAGCAAGTGCGTTACACAAACCAAACGGTAATACATTGTATGCATATGTTCCCCATGGGCATGTGAATTTTGTCTTGTCTTTATCTTCTAATGCTATATTTATCTGATTATATCCACTAAATCCATACAGAAATGAAAAGAACTTCTTTCCAACTAATTAATCTAACACTTGATCGATAAATGGTAAGGGAAAGTGGTATTTCAATGTAGCTTTGTTGAGTTCTCTGTAATCCACACAAATTCTCAATTTCCCATTTTTCTTAGGTACTACAACTAAGGCTGAAACCCATTTGCTATCTGAAATAGGATAGATAAATCTAACTTGTAATTTTTTATTGTATTCTTTCACTATTTCCTTCATCATGGGGTTCATCCGTCTTTGTGGTTTCCTTACAGGTTTTATTTCATTATAAGTGTAAATCTCATGGATTCATGTTTTTGGATGAATTCCCGGCATGTATTTTTAATCCTAGACAAAAGATTTTGAATATTTTTGCAATAATGTTATTATATTTTCCTCTTGTGATGATTGTAAGTTGTTACCAATATTCAAATGTCTCTCAGGAATGATTTCAATGATTTTATTATTTGAATTGGTAATTGAATTTACAGGAAAAATGCTTTCAAATGTAATTTGCAATGACTGTATTATGCAATTTTCTTGAAAACATTCATTTGAAAGATAAATTGCAGATTCCTATTGAGTTATCCTAAGCTTCTCTGAAAGATTTGGTTCTGAGATGAATAGATCTAATAAATCCTCAGTTTCTTCCTCCTCTCTAAAATTGTAAACTTGATTAAGAATAAGAACAGATTGAAGTTCTTGTGGTTCCTTTCTGTCAAGCCATGATAATAAAGAAGGAGATTGAGCAGGAGGATATAATGTAATATTATTTCTTTCATCTTCATGTGCAAATAATCGTACTTCCTGATCTGCATCCAATGTAAGAATTTGCGGTGGCTAACCATGGTCTGCCTAAAATTAGGGGATGCCCTCCCAAGGTTTTTTTTTTGCTGCAAAATCAAGAAGTCTACAAAATACTCCCATGAATCTAGTGAAACAATAATATCTTCCAATCTACTTTATCAGAAAACTTTAGATATGTCTGCAAGTTCTAAAACTGTACTAGTAGGTCTAACATTGTTCAGATTCAAATGTTACATAGTCTCTGTTGTCATAAAATTGATAACTGCTCCCAATTCTATTAAATTATTTGGCACCGAAAATTTGTTAATCGAAATGGTAACCATAGGAATTCCTTGATCAACGTAATTTTCAATAGCTGTGTTTGTAGACATGAGACTTGATAGACTTCCAATTACCTGGATTGTTGGTGGATCCTTCTTTCTTCTGCCAAATTTCTTAATTCATAATTCCTTTATTGTTTTTGCATATATTGGAATGTCTTTAATTGCCTACAAGAAAGGAATTTTTAACATATGTGTTTTTCAATTCATCCATGATATTAAATTCAGGGAGAGATATTGGAATATTTTGTTGTATCAATCTCTCTAGATATGGTGGAGTCTATGTCATAATATATTTACCTTTCTGAATTTTCTTTTCTAGTTGAGATTGTTCACTTTGTTCTCCTTGTTCAACTTCTTCTTCAATTATCAGATGAGAATCTTTTTGTAAAACCTTCCTAGACCTTAGGTGGACATCTTGTACATGAAGAATTGAATAAGTAGGATAATATGTTGCTTCTTCCACATGATATGCTAGTATATCCACCTTGTTAATTGGATTAGCTACTGGCTGAGTTGGAAATTGTGTTGGTCTAGGAGGTGGTTGGTTAGTGGGTAACTAAAGTTGCTATTGTTGAGTTAACATTCGTGGGTTTTGAGATGGATATGGAATTGGTTGTTGTTGTTGGAATTGTTGATATTGAGGAAATGGTTGTGGAGGGTATGGTTGTTGATATTGATACTGTTGGGGATACATTTTCTGTGGTGGTTGGTTTCCATAACCATATACCCTCCGACCTTGTGCAGGTTGGTTTTGATATTGTTGTGGTGGCCAAGCCTGCCATGGCATTAGTGTATTACATGTATTTTGTGAATATTGAAAATTTTGGGGGTTTTGTTGAGGGAATTGTTGAGGCATCCTTGGCTATCAAGGTCTCCTTGGTGCCATATAGTAGCGAGAATCTACTCCTTGCACTTCTCCTTGCAATTCTTTTAATTTGGGACATTTTTCTGATGCATGATTTTTTGTGCATAGTCCACACACTTGTATACCTTGCAAAGCACATTCCTTGAGTGGATGTTTTTGTCTACACTTTGGACATTAAATTGCTAATATTTCATCTTGCTCTTCTTTCTTTTTCTTAGCTTTCAAAACATCTACTTGTGTTCCCAAAGTGCTTAAGATATATGTCTTAAAAGTTTCTAGCGGGCTTCCTATCTCCACTCTTGTTAATGCACTTATTGCAGATTTGGAAGTTTTTGATGAAATATCTCTCTTCCCACTCTTGGCTCTTCCCCTAGAGTATTTTTGACATAATTCAGCAATTTCTTCAAAAGGTAAATTAGAAATATCTCCTTTTCCCATTACATTAAGAATGTCCAAATACTCATCTCTAATACCCTTTACAAAAATAGTGCGGATGGTATTAGAATTAAGAGAATGATGTTTGGATTTCTGTAAATTGTAAAGGAATCTTTACAAATATTCTTCCAAACTTTCATCTTCTTGTCGTGACATTCTGAGAATGTCTTCTTTCGAGTCTTTAGCCTTGTAGTAAGCTTGATACTTTTTAAGAAATATTTTCTTCATATCTTCCCAAGAAGCTATCGTGTGTTCTCCAAATCCCATGAACCATTTAAGGACTGTTGCTTTTAGAGTAGAAGGAAAAAGTCGAAGCTTATGTGTATCATCAGTATATCCATAGGTTCTACACAAAATATCAAATTCGAACATGAATGCATCAGGATATTCTGTTGGCATTCCATAGAAATTAGGCAATACAGAAGGTGGAATATTTTTCATTTTTATTTCTTCTCCTAGTATTGCTCTTGCATCTAAAATAGGAAAGCCAAAAGTAGTTTCCTGATCATTGTTAACTTCTTGCTAATTTTCTTGTGTTCTTAGATTTTGGTTTTCTCTTCTTACTTCTTCCTATATTATTTGAAGTGCTTCTGCTCTTTTGTCTTCTTATGCCTTTATTTCTGCCTCAATTATCCTTTCTTCTTCTCTTTGTCTTCGCCATTCCCTTTGTTGTCTTTCATATTATAATCTTTTTTTAGGGGTCATGTTTAATCTAGTTGATCCTTCTCCTTATTCAGCCATTTCTTTTTTAGATATTAGTGTTGTTTCGATAGGAGGTTGACTTTGTATTTCTTCAACTAATTTGATTTCCTCAAGGACAGGTTGCTCTAGTTGTTTGTTACGTCCCTATATTACTAGTATAATCCCTTATTGTTGTTAGTGTAACCCCCTTATTGTTATTATTGTATCCTTTTAACCCCCATATTATTATTATTGTGCCCTTAAAGTATTATTTTTAGGTTGGCTAGGATTACATTGTGGCCCCCCTAGGATTACATTATGGCCCCATGGACTCCTATATATAGAAAGGAGGTTTTGTAAATTGTATCATCCAATAATTGTTCATTTATTTAATGTATTGGAGGTTTCCCCCTCAAAGTGGCTTATTTCTAAGGCATTGATATCTCTTTTCTTCTATTTTTGGAGCTGGTTACACAAAATTTGGTATCAGAGCTTTGGATTCTAGGGTTTCGCTGCTATAAACAGGTCATCATGGAATTTTCGGTATAACCTTTTTTCTACGAAGGTTCGGAATCTGAAATTTTTAGGGTGTGAATCCGAAATCCTGAGGAAACTCGTCAAAAAATTTCAGAGCTTGGTTCACAATATTTCTGGAGATATGATCTGTGGAAGGTAGTGCTTTTTCAGGCTCACGAATTTCATCTCAAAGAGGTGATCGTGGGAAAATATTCATAACTCTCTCTCTAAGCATCGGATTGGAGTGTCGTGAAAAGTGGTTGCAAGTACATGGACTATAGTTTCTTGGCTATCAATTTCATAGCCGAAGGACGAAACAGTGACACGTGGAAAGTCATACAAGTTTTCTCTACTGAACTAGTCCATAATTAGGTCATTGTGGGAGATTGGACACAATTTGTCTTGGAGAATCCAAATCAGGTCAAATCTATGGCATTTGAAAGAGAATTTATAGGGCTACATCAATTCCAAAATTCAAATATTGAAGTGCTTAAATCATAGAGATAATCCAATTTCAATATCGAGCTCCTCAAAAGCAAGAAAAAGCTGTGTATTTTTTTCTGAATTGCATAAGTCTTGTTTGAAGAATCAATTTGAATTGATTCCAAGGGCATATTGTAGAATAGATATCAGTATTAGGTTCTAAAATATGCCCCATAAAAATAATTCAACACCCATTAAGCCTTCAGAAGGCTCTACTATGACTCATGAAGATGAAGAATTGCAACATGATCTATCAAAATTACAAGAGCAAGTGCACCAAATTTCGCTCTCGCAAAGAGCAACAAAAAATGAAATGGATGTTTTGAAGAAATGCATGGAAGTGAAGATGAACGGTTTGAAGAAAGGCGTGGAATCTAAGATGGATGGCATGGAAGCTGGCATGGAAGCTAAGATGGATGAAATGAAAGACAACATGGAAAACATGAAGAATGATCTAAAAGCAGACATGGAAGGTTTGAAAATTTTGATACAAGAAATGTTTCCTAATGGTGAAAAGGTAGTAGAAGAAACTCATGATGAGAAAAAAATAAATGTGAATCGCGATTTCATAAACTCTAATGTTGGTGGGAATAAACACCATATTCCAAAAATGGATATGAGGAAGTTTGATGGAAAGGATCCTGTAACATGGATACTACAGATGGAGCAATATTTTTATCTCCATAACGTGCAAAACACACAAAAGGTACGCATTGCAACTTTACATTTAGAACAAAATACATTTGTATGGTATCGATGGCTTTGCTCCCGTAAAAAAATTGTCCCTTGGTCAATTTTTACGGACGAAATGATAGCACATTATGAGGATACAAAGAGCAACACCTTCTTTAGCCAATTGATAAATCTCAAACAAAGGGGTTTAGTGGGGCAGCACATTGAGGACTTCCAAAAATTGAATATAAGGGTAACTGATATTCCAGAGGAACACAGGATTGATCTCTTCATAGGCACTTTAAAGGATAACATCCAACATGAAGTTCGCGTTTTGGAACCTGATTCATTGGAGAAGGCATTCGGGTTGGCAAGAAAAATTGAATGTAAAATTATGGCGACAAGGAAGCCTACCACTCACTTCTATAAAGAAGGAAGTGTTGCTATGCCTAGATTTCCACAACCTACAAGGTTGACACCACAACAATTGGAAGAAAAAAGAGCAAAAGGGCTTTGCTACAGTTGTGATAGCAAATAAAATAAAGGTCATAAGTGTGCTGAGAAAAAAATATTTTACATAGATTGTGAAGAGGAAGAAGAAAATGAACAAGAAGAGGATATACACCAGGAACCATCCCTAGAAGAGGAAGAAATGAATCCGACCATATCGTGTAATGCACTGGCAGGAATTACCACTCCTAAAACTCTCAAGATAGAAGGACATATCAAGAAGAAAAAGGTAATAGTGTTGATTGATTCAGGTAGCACCCATAATTTATTCATTGTAAGGTAGCAAAGGAATTAAATTGTTTCCTATACCCAGCACCAGAATGTCAAGTGATGGTTGCAAATGGAGGAACTATAAATTTCTTTGGAAAATTCCATAATATCAAGCTAACCATGGGGGAATATGTATTGAATAGTCCAATGCTTTCCATTCCTATGGGAGGTGTTGATGTTGTACTAGGAGTACAATGATTACAATCTTTGGGAACGGTAGCTTTTAATTTTCAAGAACTTTTCTTGAAATTTTTTTCAAAAGGAAAGGAAGTCGAATTACGGGGTATTGCAGGGAAGCTGGGAAAGATAATAATCTCTAATTTCATGATAAAGCTTCTAAAGAAATAACAACGAGGCGTAATTGCACAATTATGCTCACTAGAAGTTCCAACATCAAAATCATCTATTTCTGTAGATCTCCAACAAGTCTTAGACAATCATTCCAAGGTGTTTGAAACTCCCAAAGGAATCCCACCTATTCGTGATCATGATCATGCTATTCATTTGATTCCAGGAAGTGTTCCTCCAAACATCGGGCCTTATAGATATCCTTACTTCCAAAAGAGCGAAATTGAACGTATGATTGCAGAAATGTTAGAGGCGGGTATAATTCAACCTAGTCAAAGTTCTTTCTTTGCTCCTATAGTATTGGTACACAAGAAGGATGGATCATGGCGAATGTGTCCGGATTATAGGGAGCTCAATAAGCTCACCATTAAAGATAAATTTCCCATTCCTGTGATTGATGAATTATTGGATGAATTACATGGAGCAATTTATTTTACCAAGTTGGATCTTCGTTCGGGATATCATCAAATTAGAATGAAGACTGAAGATATTCCAAAAACAACATTTCGAACTCATGAGGGTCATTATGAATTTTTGGTCATGCATTTTGGCCTTACCAATGTACCTTCTACATTTCAAGGGTTGATGAATTCCATTTTCAAACCCTTCCTTATAAAATTTGTGCTAGTATTTTTTGATGATATACTAATCTACAGCAGGTCTTGGAAGGATCATGTTGAACATGTTGACAGGGTGCTCAAACTATTGCAGGAGAAACAATTATATGCAAAAACATCCAAATGTTTCTTTGGAGTACAAGAGGTAGAATATCTAAGTCAAATTGGATCTCACGAGGGTGTTAAGGTAGACCCTAACAAAATTAAAGCCATTAAGGAATGGAAAATGCCCACAGCCATAAAGCAGTTGTGAGGATTTCTCGGGTTAATAGGGTATTATCGCAAGTTTATTAAGAATTATGGGAGAATAGCAGCACCTATAACAACATTATTGAAGAAAGATGCATTTTCATGGACTCCTGAAGCAACTAAGGCCTTTGAACATCTTAAAGAGGCAATGTTCCTAACACCGGTCTTAGCTACACCAGACTTCACAAAAACCTTTATTGTGGAATGTGATGCCTCAGGAAATGGAATTGGTGCTATTTTAATGCAGGAAGGAAAACCCATTGCTTTTGAAAGTCATCCAAACAAAGGAAAGTATTTACAGAAACTTATTTATGAGAAGGAAAGGTTAGCAATACTGCATGCACTAAGGAAATGGCGAACTTATCTAATGGGAAGACACTTCAAGGTAAAAACTGATCATGATAGTCTTAAACACTTTTTGGAACAAAAACTATCTTTAGAAGAGCAGCAAAAATGGGTCACAAAGATGTTGGGTTATGACTTTGAAATAATCTACAAAAAAGGAAAGCTTAATTTTGTTGCAGATGCACTCTCAAGAAAGAATGAAGAGGTGGAAATATTGCTTTGTGCCATCTCTATTATCCAACCAGATTGGATAACCGAAGCAAGAGATGAATGGAAGAAGGAAAAAGATGTATGGACACTCATTCAAAAGTTGCAGCAAGATCCTAGAACATCTGATACATTTAGTTGGAAAAATGATTCCTTATGATACAAAGATCGCTTATATCTTTGTAAGAATTCCAAACTAAAACAAAAGATTCTTTTGGAATTGCACACTTCTCCTTTAGGAGGACACTCAGTATTTTTAAAAACTTACCACAGGGTGAAGAAAGAATTTTTTTGGGATGGCCTTAAATCTTATATTCAAAAGTTTTTGGCGGAATGTTTGGCTTGCCAGAAAATTAAAGTTGAGACAATTAAGACCCTAGGACTTCTACAAACTTTATCCATTCCAAGTCAACGTTGGGAGGAGATTTCAATGGATTTTATCGCAGGTTTACCTAAGTCCGAAGGAAAGAGTGTCATCATGGTGGTAGTTGATAGACTTACCAAGTATGCACACTTTTGTGCATTATCTCATCCATTTAAAGCAAGTACAATTGCTACTACATTTATGGACACAATTCAAAAGCTACATGGAAACCCAAGGGTTATTGTGAGCGACGGAGATCCCATTTTTACTGGAAATTTTTGGACGAAGTTATTTTCTTGTTTGGGTACTCAATTAGCTCATAGCTCATCTTATCATCCTCAATCTGATGGTCAAACTGAGATAGTAAATAAATGTTTGGAAGGATATCTTCGTTGTTTTGTATCTGATAAACAAACACAATGAGTCAAGTGGTTACCTCTTGCTGATTGGTGGTATAACACTTCCTTCCATACTGCAGCAAAAATGACCCCATTTATGGCACTTTATGGATATCATCCACCATCCATCACATCATCTTTAAGGGAAAATTCGAAGGTTCAAGCAGTGGAAGATCACATCGAGCATCAACAAGAAGTTCTCCAAATCCTAAAGGATAACCTGAATTTGGCACAAAATCTAATGAAACAATAGGCAGATCAACATTGCAGCGAGAGAAGTTTTGATGTAGGAGATTGGGTATTTTTACGGCTACAACCATACAAACAAATGTCCCTCAAGCAAGCTATGAAGGATAATAAATTATCGCCAAAGTACTATGGTCCTTACAAGGTGTTGCAAAAGATTGGTACTATGGCATACAAATTGGAGCTTCCTGCTTCTTCACGAGTGCATCCAGTTTTCCATGTTTCATGCTTAAAGAAGGTTATAGGTGAAAATCTTCGAGTTCAAACAATATTTCCAGAACTTGATGAGGAAGGAAAAATCATATTGGAACCTAAAGCGGTCACGGAAACAAGAACTCGACAACTACGGAATCGATCAATTTCAGAGTATCTCATCAAGTGGAAGAACTTACCCACTGGAGATTCTACATGGGAGGATGAGAATTTTATACAGAAGCACCCAGAGCTACTCAAGCGTTGAGGACAACACTTTTTTGAAGGAGAGGGGCATGTTAGGTCCCTATATTACTAGTATAGTCCCTTATTGTTGTTAGTGTAACCCCCTTATTGTTATTATTGTACCCTTGTAACCCCCATTTTGTTATTATTGTGCCCTTAAAGTATTATTGTTAGGTCGGCTAGGATTACATTGTGGCCCACTAGGATTACATTATGGCCCCATGGACTCCTATATATAGAAAGGAGGTTTTGTAAATTGTATCATCCAAGAATTGTTCATTTATGTAATGTATTGGATGTTTCCCCCTTGAAGTGGCTTATTTCTAAGGCGTTGATATCTCTTTTCTTCTATTTTTGGAGTTGGTTACACAACATTGTTCAACAGTTGGTTTTCTTGTGTCTTTTTGTTTCCAAATGGAAGGAGGTTCTTTAGGTGATTTCTTTTTCTTTACCTTTAAGGCTAACAAGATTTTTCTTTCAACTAAAGTTAATCTCTGCCATGATCTTTTTTTTTTCTCTAAATATTCTATACTAGGCTTTTCGGTAACCGGTGTTGTTAATCCTGTGGATGAATGAGCTATTTGGGGGTTTTGTTTCACAAATCTACATTTTTTATCTCTATCTCTAGGCATAAGAAAACATTACTTGAAAGAAAAAGTATGTTTTTTGTTGTTTTTGGTGATTTTATATTGTTTTTGTCTTTTAATCTTTTTGTCTTCCTATTTGACCATTTTGAAATATGCTTCCTGGCAACGGCGCCAATATGTTGGGTCAATTTACTGTTGTAAACTAATGCAATTATTTATTATCAATCCGGGTTAGTGGAACTTAGAAGCATCCCCAAAGTATATGGGTTTCATTTGCGATAAATTCAGAAGATGATTTATTGATGATTAGGGAAATGCATATTACAAATATAACCCTCACTTAAACAATTTCTAAATTCAGATGTGTAATTAGAGGTAGAAGAATCTCCTAACTTAAGATATTTTTTTGTCCTTCTCTTAACAAGATTACCATGTGAATTAGAAATAAAAAACTAGTTAACTAAACAATAGATTAAGATACATGAAGTAATAATTGAAGAGGCTCTTCACTATAGAGGTCATGATTGTCCTTCATCATATATTCATTTATCAGTAATGCTATTGTTAAAACTGGAATTCACAAAAAGAAGGAAAGATGAATCTTAGTTTTTAGTCTCTTGATCAGATAGAAGAAGTTTTTAACTTTAAATACTGGTTAGTCTCTTCGTATGCAGAATAGAAACAAGATTAAGATCCTTCAATAATCATGTAAAAGCATGTAAAAGCATGTAAAGATGAATTCTAACTGAAGATCTTGATTAGATAGAAAGAATTTTTAACTTTAAACATTTTTTTTCCTTTCATATGCAGGTTAATAATGATCATTATATTCATCAATACTTGGAAATAATCAGCATAAACAAATCAAACATAAGCAAGCTAATTCTGAAATTGCAGCTACAAAATAAACTAAGAAGTGCACTTAGCTCGGTGTGGGGGCCATCCACCCTTGCCTCGCACACTGAAGGTAAATTCATCTACTTAAGACTTCAATCAATCAACCAGCATGTAACAGTATCAAATATGATAGAACAGATCTTCAATTATGTCTCCAAGTCTTATAAATAATAATAATAAGTCATACAAGTTCTACATATCAAAGCCTTCAAAGTTTGAGGCTAAAATAGATAAAGTATCTAAAAAACTCATCTAAAATAGCTTAATTAGTCATAAATATCCTTATCATATCATATCAAGTCGAATTCATCCATCAGATCCATTAAAATCTAGAAAATACCACAAAATAAGAGTTTCGACCTAGTTTCTAGGGATCCTCCAAAAAGACAGGTCTTGTTTGACCGCCTTTGATTGGCCCTATTAAAGCTCAGTTTAAATGTACCAATAGGTGTACTCTTATTCTTAGTTCCTGAGCCTCCTATAAATGTATCCATCTTGAGCCCAAGTCTTGTGCACATATGAAAACCATAATTCCATTACGGGAATTTCTGCTGCTATCCAAAAATGCACTTAAATTTCAATTTTTACAAAAACATCTAATAATTGAAAAACATAACTTAAATAATTTTATATGCATATTTGGGTCAATATAAGGTGTATGTGATGGTAAATATATGGATAATGTGGCAAAATAAGGTGTATTTTCTAAATAAAAAGAGATAAAAAACGAGGGCCAACATCTACCCCAAATTGATGATTAAGCATGTCCTCATGCTTGCTTTTTCTTCTTTGACCTTATGACATCTGATGTTGATCCCATTCCTGATCCTGATACTTCCTATTGTGTTGTATATAGAATAGAATCCATGTCTTTGCCATCTTCTTCCTTGTAGATGGAGGTCTTAACCTTTTGTTTCTCATACTTAGCCTTCCATGAATTTTTCTCCTGAAGCCACCTGAATGCCTGTGTGTAGAGAAGATTGTTTTTGGTTTTATATTTCCCCATTTCTCCACTTATCTTCTCATTCTCCTTAACCAATTTCTCATTATTTATTTTATAAGTTTCATTTTCTTCCTTTAGGTGTCTTTCCATGATTTTCTTATTTCCAAGCTATCAGTTAATTCTCTAACTCTGCAGAGGCTTCGATCTTCCTCCTTGGAATTTTTAGAAAATGAAGTAGCTTCCACCTCATTATTTTCAAAATAAAAATCTCTGCCTATAGGATTTTCATACACTTCTTGTTGCAACCTCTCAAGGATTTCATTTTCCTATTTAGTTAAAGGAAAAGTTTCCATGACTTGCACTTCTGGTTCTACTGAATTGTTCTTTTTCTGTCTTCTAAAAATGGTTAAAAATGATGTCTCCCTCTCTATCATATATGTCTCCTGATGTTTCTTTGACCTGGTTTTGGGATAAAGAGGTGAATGCATAATATTTCTTGTTTCTTGTGTTGGTTTAAGTTTGTTTTCAATGACCTGTTCTACAAACTTATTTTCAATCAGAAAAATTTTCCCAAACCATTCCCTTAACTTTAAGTTGATAGTACACAAGGATTTTTATGAGCCCCTGGTGAAAAATTTGGGCTTCTTTGGGTTTGGTCTCATATTTTACACTCAATCATTTTCATCAAATTTTTATAAAAGAAATAGGGCAGATTGATCCTTATATCTCCTTTAATATGTTGTAGCAACCTGACATGATAAAGTTGTACTATACTATGTCTGTTGTCACATGTGAAGAACTTCTGAATAATGAAAACTAGTTTTTCCCAAGGTTGTTGAACCACTCCCTTGGAATCCAATTTTCCCTATCAAAAGAACCCTTCAAGTTTTTATCTAAGAAGAATGTCCAACCCTTTTCTTTGAAATCCAATCCCTTATTGTATAGTTACCCTCATGATGGAAACTCTATAGCTTCAGAAATATACTCAAGAGTCAAAGGGTTATGTAGACTACCCACCATGGTTTCATTGTGTTTGTAATTTTTTACAAATTCTCTTGTGACATCTTCATTGTGACCTTTGAACTTTTGAAGAAAACCTATTAAACTTGACTGATAGATTTCTTCAATTGTTTCCTTATTCCAGTGTTCAATTTGAAAGGCTTTAGTTTCTGATCTTGAAGTCAGTTTATCTGAAAACCATTTTATGTATCCATCTACCATAATTAACTTCATATTTTGTCAATAAAAATTCAAGTACTAGATGTTATTTCAATAGTAGGCTTACCTCTTGTTTTAATGCTCTTGCCAAACAATGCTTTATTTTCCCTTTGAAAAATGTGAGCTAAATGCTTCAAATAAACACAAGAATTGATAGATATGTTTTAAGAAAATGTAAAAAATCATGTTTCTATTATCCTACCATCCATTTAATTATCTGTCCTCTTTAAAAACAATCTGTCTCTGTTTTGTAAAAGAAATTTGACTGTGTAAAAAAAAAAATATATATATATATATATATACAACAGTGTTTTTCACCCATCAATTTCATACAAAATTATTTTCAAAACATAGCATGATGTCTATAATTTAAACTCACTGTGTATACAAGAGAATATTTCAACCATTTCATCAAGAATCTCATGATAAATTCATTTTTTTCCTTCAAACATCCTCCATACTTTGTCCTCTGCTATGTAAAAACATTTTTGACTGTGTCTTCTAACTCAATATTTCTTCACAAATTATATTTCAAATCCTTCTACTGAGTGTGCTGATAAAATAAATCTATTACACAACTCAATTAAAACAATCTCACTGTGCAATTCGAATTAGAATTATTCATTCTCTATTTTCCATTTATTTCGAAATAGAAGACTGCATGTGAGGACGTGTTTGAGCTTACATGTCTTATGCAATGATCCTTGTGATATTCTACTTTGATCCTCGTGATCTTTCTTCCAGTTTAACTGAGGTTTCAACTAGTACCAATCTTATTAAAATCCTCACTCATTAACTCAATTAATCAATGGAATATTTCGTTGCTTGACTGATGGCAGAGTATTTTTGAAAGGTGTCAAAGTGTTTATGAGTGGTGTCAATACAAAACATAACGTAATGACATAATTTACAAATCGAAATAGGTGACTCCTTTTATAATTCTCAGTTCGTTTTAATAATCCCAAGAACTATTCATGCAACCATTCGTTGTTTTAAACAACCAAATCCACATTTACTTCTTACCTTCTCCTTCACGGGATTTCACTTCCTGATAGCACGGTTTCCTGACAAGTTTTCTGGATTTTTTGGATTTGAAACTTCAGTTAACTCCCTTATTACTCCATTCCTCCTCTTTGCTATATTCTTTGCCTTCTTCTTTGCGGTTTATCTCTTCTATTCTCCTATCGGCTTCTTCACTGTCTTCTCTCTAGTTCTGCATTCTTATTTTGTTTTCACAGAGTTGTAAACACAAATGCATGCTTTGACTGCATGCTCTCCCTCTCTCACTGAGCCTTTTGAAAGGAAATGATGGTGAAAACACAGTGTAAATATCTTAGCAATGGTCATTTCAGGTCTTAGTAATGGCGGAAATGGTCTCATACATTTTACACAGTCCATCAACCACCGCTTGACTGGTTCATGCATGTCTTTTCTTTGACTGTCATGATTTCTCTGGTGTACATTATGTTCTTTGTTTTATTCATTATGAAGCTCCTTTCACATTTTTTTTTATGACCATGTTTATTTCCATACTCCGCATCATCTCCATGCACCATCATACTGTCTGCTTCCATATTCCGCATTATCTCCATTTACATATGCAGCATCATACTTCATCACCGTATGCTATCTCCTCTTCATTCCTCCATTGCTACATGCATTACAGTCTCATCATAGCATAGCATATATCATCAATGTCATGTATTTGGTTTATCACCACATCATACTTTAGGTTAGTTGCATTTTTTTGTATTATTATTTCACACTTTGCTCCATTACCTTAGTTTGTCACCTTTTATGATTGTGTTCCTTTTGCATTGTTTTGACATTTGAAATAGTTGCACTATATCATATGACTTTTGAACTTTGGTTTTTTCCCTTTTATTTAATTTTTAAAAATTGACTAATAAAATAGTCACATTTTTTAAATTAAATATTTATAATAATACTAACCTTTGTTCGTTTTTTTGTAGGTCTTCCAAGGGTTTAATATTGACCTTTTGTTTATGATTCTCTTTGGTATGGATATGAATGTGGATAGAATAGGGCTAAAAATCATGGATAATGGAATGTAGATGAAAGTATAGGTGATAAAATGTAGATGAAATGTAGGAAATGTAAGTGAGGTAGATGAAATGTAGGTAAATGCATAACTATTACCAAATTAGTCTTTATAATTCTATAATATTTTCGAAAAAAAATTGAAATTTTAAGTGCAATTTTTACTCACTATACTTGTATTCCCTTTTGACGTTCATGATGATCGACATTGTGTTTATTATTACGATGACTATTGTAGACTATGTAGAGACTTTATTTATTCTTGCATCTGATTTGATTTAGAATAATTATTGTTCAGGTCCCTTCTGCGGGTTAAACTTTGACATTTTCAGGTCCCATCTGACATGATCTTCAGTTGATATAACTCAGGTCCCTTCTAACATGTTAAATTTTCAGGTCCCTTTTGGCGTAATTTTGCAATAATGTTCAATATTTGAAAATTTCTTCTGTCATAATGATTCAAGTCCCTTTCTGAATAATTTTCTCAATAAAAATTCAGGTCCCTTATGTAAATGTCACTTCTACAAATGTCAAATGATGTACCAAGTTCCTTTGTAATTGTAGTTCATATTTTGTCTTAAATTCAGCTATTGAAAACTATCTTCATAGCTCTTTTTATTACACACCTTCCCCCTGTTATTTCCTAAATCTACCTCAGGCTGAAGGAAGGCAGAGTCTAGGGTAACATCAAACCACGCTCAGTCTGGTAGCTAGCCCTACCAGATCAGGAGAGGGCTCTCTCCGAGTCAATCTCAGCAAAAATAATCAATAGGGCTTGAGATGACTTGAAATAAAGGCTAATTTTAGGCTAGGTATATAGGTGAAGGAGTTTTATTTTGAATTTTGGGGTTTTGTTGGAATCAAAGGAAAAGGCAGTTTTGGGTTCGGGGATGAGGCCTAGTTTTTGCATAGTTCTGAATGGGGCAAGGAAGGCAATTTTTTTGATGCTTTGGATTGAATGAATGGATAGTTCATACCAGTGAGGAGCTGAAGAGGGCAAGAGTCTTTTAAGAATCCTCTTCAAACAGATGAAAACATGGAAAATTAAACAAAACTTAAGGTAGAGCAAAGAAATCTAATGAATTCCACCTTTATCACTTGTTTGTTTAATTTGAGAAGAAATGAGAAGGGAAATGATACACATAAAACATCAGTGAACTTAAAACCACAGAGAGAAATACACCATAAAAACATAGAGCCACATGGATCCGAAAGAGTGCTGCAAACCCTGGTCTATTCCTTTGCCAAAATTGCAGAGATGAAATGTGTAATGAAGTGCCAAGCAATCCCAAGTGTCCAACCCTAAAAATGACTGAAGAATTACAAGATATAGACAAGCCTAACTCATCCCCATGCCTCTAGGGGTCGAGCTCACCATTCTAGGAGCTTTTTCAACCATATCTAAACTAAGAACTGGAAAATAGGCAATGAAACAACTTGCCTCTATATGATAGGAAACTGATTCATTCACTTAAAGTTCACTTTTTGGTGAATGAATCTACCTGGATGAGTAAAAATGTACCAAAATTACATCATAGTCATGAAATTACATCAAGTTACATCAAGAGTTACATGAAAAAGTCAAACTAGCCAAAACTAGGCAAAAAACTGAGCTGCTGAGTGAAAAATAGGCAAAATTTCCCAATGCGTCGCGCCTGAAATCTCTATGCGTAGCACCACTTTGAGGCTGATTTTGAGGGCCTTCCCAAAGTCAAAATTGAGTGCATGATAGCTCGTTGGAAAGCTCTTCCTGTCTAATTTCCAACCCAAGTATAATTTCTGAATTTGGTTTCCATTTTCTCCTTTAAAATTCCAATCTCCCAACACTGCTTCCTGTGTGTCCAAAAAGTGGCAGAAAGGCCATTTTTTAGGTGTTTTTGACCCTTTAGGCAACTCAAAACTTGTCAAAATTCTTAGGTAATTGGTAGGCATGCATAAATTTTGATGAAAAATCTAGAAATGCAATTTTTTCCTCCAAAGGAGCTGCCAATTATAAGCGCGCGCCAAGTGGCGCTACGTGTCGGGCAGGAAAATCTGTGTTTAGGCCAAAAAATTCAAAATTGACAAAAAGTTTCCAAAATTTCCTGAAATTTGGGCTGAATGTTCACCATCAAGCACTATGCTAGGCCAAAGAAGCTTCGGCCAAAATTTGGAGTCTATCATGCCTTTGCGACGCTTTAGTGCCTTCTTTAGTCTTTCTTTCAGGATCTTGATCCTCGCTTTGCAAACATGATTTTGCGCCCAATAATGGTTCTTCATGTGCCTAAGCATGTTATTTTCCTTGTTTTCCTTCTCCAACAGCTTCTCAAGATGAATATTGACCCTCTCAAGCCAAGTCTCTCTATCAGCCTCAATCTCCCGCTCAATGGGTGTCATCTCTATTTAGCTTCTTTGGGCAGCTTGCCGATTTTCACGGATGTTTTGCAACTCCATGATTGTTTGCTAATCTTCCAACTGTTTGTTCCACTGCTCCAGGTATTTTATGACCCATTGGGCTCTTTGAAACTTGACAGTCAATGTGTCAATCTCCGCCTTCTGCTCCTGAATAGTCTCTCTCAACTTTGAGCTTGGAGAGCTCAAATCCTCATCAATGAGTATAAAATCAGTATCCTGGCCTCCTGAAGGGCCCTCATCCTACATAGGCCTCTTACCTATATCTTGTACCTATACCTGTGCTGCTGATGATGGCGACGAGACCCCTTCCACCCCAGGTGGAGATAGTACTCGCCGGGCTACTGCAAATAATCCTCAAGTGCCTCTCTGATACGTGACATATGTCAGCACACTAGTAGTCTCTTCCTCCTGACCTCCGGACTGATGTGAAGGTTCACCTGCATCATGGACAACCTCCAGAGGAACCTGAGGAGCTGTGAAGAAATCATAGGAAATGAAATCCTCCCATGAAATACCCTGCAATCCAAGCTTATGTACAACCACGATCTTGATGAGTGCATAGTGATAAATACTGTTGTACTGTTGCTCAGGAGTTTTCTTCTGCACAAGATTGGTCATTCTCTCGATGTTACGGCACATAAAATAAGGTATGTTCATCATCCTCACTCTGGTGAAATGCATCAATAACCTGATGTGGTAGGCATAGAGGCGTGAAAACCGGCCCTCACAACTGAAATATCTGATAATGAGTTTCATGAGAGGCGCATAGGATTCTTTTAGGAACCGGAATGGAAACACCCTACTGATTTGCCTCACAAATCTATGCCTGATGTAGGGTTCATAATGCACTCTGTCCACCTGCTATCTTTTTTTCCACTGTTCACCCACATTCGGTATTCTGGTTTCTTGAGAAATAGTTTCCGGTGTCAAAGTGAAATTTACACCAGCAAGAGTTACCTAACCATCAAGTAAATGCAATACAAACAAACGAGCCAACTCCTGATGATGATGGATCCTAGAAATCATCTCACAATACTAATAGCATTACTACTCTCAAAAACATGCCATGGCAAGTGGGCAAGCCTGAAATTGAGTCAATGAGGTGGGCTCTTCTCTCACATGTCTACCACCTTTACGAGGCCTTCTAGGTGCATGTAGCTCAGTAGTAGAATCACTATCTCGGTCATATGATGTGTCAGTATCTGTCTCCATGATGTCCATGCAAGGTGTATAATGGCTTATATGAGAGGAAAATGAGAATTTGGTGCTTTTTTTCAATTACCAAATATATGGTGGTAAGAGAGGGACTGTGGAGAAATAGGGCAGCAGGAACAATGGACCTCAATCAAGTGATAACTCAAGTGTAGGGACATCAAATTAACTGTTTGGGAAAGTTGGGGTTTGGGGAATTTTTTACAAGGGAGATGGGAAAGGGAGAGTGATAGGAAATGAAATGATTTAGGGATAGGGAAATGGGGCTTAGGAATGAGTGGCTTGGGATATAAAGGAATAGAGGAGGGACTGTAATGATAGTATAACAGTGAGAGGGAGGAATAAACAAGTGAGGAATGAAGTATTTGGCACAAAATTACTTTTAAAACACCAATTTTAAAACCCTAAGGAGGCACTTCAACAAGATGATAGGGTTTATATTTTTGGCATTCAAAATCTCATATTCAAACTCAAACAACACCAAACATGGGTTAATGGCAATTACAAAGTCACATAAACTTACTTGGAGCGAGAAGGACCGAGTTGATTTGAATTTTTGTGGAGCAATGACAAAAATCTAGCTGTCTGCCTTGTGCACCGTGACAGTGGCCCAATGCGTCGCTACCCTTGTATGCGTCATGCCAATTCAAAAATGCACAGTGGTGAGCGGCCCTATGTGTCGCGCTCAGCCAGTGCGCCGCGACCACTGCCCAATGCACCGCGCCAGTCAATTTCACCCACAGTCCGCCCTTCAAACACTATTTCACCCTCCATGATTTGTCTTGGCTCAATGATGTCTCTTGGTATGCAAATGGATTGTTGAATATGAAAATATCTTATATATATCAAAGAATTTGATTTTTCATTTGGGCAAACCCACTTTCTAATGTTGCAGACTTTGACACTTTTTAAAAGAACTCTGTTTTTGTTTCCTTTGTGCTTTTGACTGATGAAGAATTTCTTGTCTGTCTTTGCAGGGATAGCTGGCATGGGGTTTTGGAAAAGGTGACCAGGGCTGCGCATGGCGTACTTTACAACTGAAGAACTCAAAAATTACATTACATTTATTACAAAAGATGAAATAGACGTTTTTCTTCAAAACAGAGTTTTGAAGAAAAATCATTATCAAGCATTATGACGATGAAATTTTTGCACTGAAAACCTATTTCGAACCTCCCTCATGTGCCTGGTGACATTATTAGTCATTTTGAAGACTAAATTAACGAAACCCTATACCTAATGAGACTAAAAACCCTAAAATGACTCTTTGCTAACCAAGAGACCAAACATGACTGTAAATGATTTCGATGAACAGACATGGACCAGCAGGTACATGACATGAGGGATATGAGTGACAAGGCCCTTCCGTCAGATGATCCATGCTCCTAATGGAATGCAGCTGACTGAACTGAGTGAGACACCTAAAATGAAATGCAACAAGAGAAATTTGATCTCTGACGGAGGGATGAAGATACCGACTCTAAAATTGGCTCCAATGGGGATGGTATCTCCTTGGAGGTGCCAAGAACTACAGATTTCTTGGAGAGTAGGCAGTGCCTTCGTCCATTGGGCTATGGAGTCCATAACTTCCACAAATCAACACAAAACTCTTGACTCAATTTTATTGACTGAAAATTAACTCAAACCAAATCAATTTTGAAACCAAAATGACTGAAAGACCTGACTTGACAAAATCAAACCAAAGCTGAAATCAACCTTCAGAGTTATAGCCTTCACCTCGGGCCCCAAACTGAAGAAAATATCACAGCACACACTTGCAATGAAACTGAAATAAACTGGTATGTAAAATGAGAATGTAAAACAGCAAAAAAAAATTCAGAAATGATACCGCTTGAGTAGCCGACCATTGACCGGCCCTCCTCGAAAATATTCCCCGTTCATCTCTTTCAGAAGAAAATAATTCTTACCCCGATATGCAGCAATTTTAAAGGGTCCTTTCCAGATATTTTCGAACTTACCATGCTTACCCTTTTCCTCGTTTCTTGCATACCATTTCAACACCACTTCTTCCAATTGGAATTTGTCCGCCTTGGCTTTTTTTTCATATATTTTCTTAATTCTCTCTTGCAGCTTGAACGTGTTTTGGAAAACTTCTTCTCTCGTCTGTTGCAAATGGATCATTTGATTTATTCTTCTTTGCATATGATCATCTTCACTGCCAGCTTCCTGCAGAAGTTTGACCACTGGAACTGCGAGAGAGGTAGGAAATATCGTGTCAACTCCATATACTAGCTCAAAAGGGGACATACCAATGGATTTCTTCTGACTCACTCGATCTACCCAAAGTGCATTAACCAACTTCTTATGCCAACTTTTCTTGTTTATTTCCAGCAACTTTTTAATGATGTTGACCAAATATTTGTTGGAAGACTCCGCCAATCCGTTTCCTTGTGGATGATAAGCAGTTGAGCATCCCAAAATGATGTGATACTTGTTACAAAACTCAACCATTATTTTTTGTTTGAAAGCTACTGCATTATCAGTAATTAACTTATTCAAGCAACCAAAGCGAGACAAAATATTATTCTCAACAAACGAAATTATTACCGAATCCGTAGCTTGCCTAGTGGGAATTGCTTCGATCCATTTCATGAAATAATCTGTCACTGTGAGGATCCACCTATGCTGAGCTGAAGAAGCAGGATGGATCTCACCAATGAAATCCAAACCCCACTGCTGAAAAGGAGCACTTACCTCAATGGGCTTAAACGGCAAAGGCTGCAATTTCTTCCTCCCTTCAAAAATCTGACATTCATGACAGCTTTTGACAGTCTTATACACATCAATAAAAAGTGTCGGCCAATAATATCCCGCTCTCAAAATTTTGTTGGCCGTTGTTTTCCAAAAAAGGTGACCTCCGCAATATCTCTTATGAAAATCCTCCATAACCTGCTTTGCTTCTTCTTCAACCAAAAAATTCAGCAAAACACCACCAAGATCTTTCCAATAGAGTGAATTATTCAAAATACAAAACTTAGCAGCCTTCAATTTCAGAGTTCTAATTTTGTTTCTAGCCATGCCGGGTGGTGGTGACAAGTTTTGAAGCACATATACAATATTTTAATACCAAGGAGAAAGCACAAAGATTTCTGATACATGAACTGATGAACTTTCCTCATTCTCCTTGGACATAGCAGCAATAAGATTAATGTCCAAGGCATGCAAATTCGACTCAGCCATTAGCTTAGCCAGCCCTTGTCCCTTGATAAGATTTGTAGGCTTTATCTCCAAATCATACTCCAACAAGGCAACAATCCATTTGCCTCGTCTCCCTTCCGGATCTGTTTGCACTAAAACATCCTTAACAGCAGCATTAGGAACATAAGCAAGAATATGAGAATGCAGAATATATACCCAAAAATATTTCAACGCTTTCACTAAAGCAAGAGTTTTTTTTTCAATGATGTTATACTTTAAGGTTGCATCTCTTATGGTTCAGCTGAAAAAAGAAATTGGTTTTTCATGATGATCTCTTTTCTGCATCAATACTGCTACCATAGTATGCTCCAAAGCAAATGAAAAAAAAATAAAATCCTGAGTATAGTCCGGGCTGATCAAAATCGGAGCTGAAGAAAGAGTCAACTTCACTAAATTGAAAGACTTTACAACCTCCTCAGTCCACTTCACTATGCTATCTTTCTTAAGCATGTTTGTAATCTCTCTTAGATGTTCGGCAAGATTAGGCACAAAGCGGCGTAAGAAATTCATCTTACCATTGAAGGATTGAATCTCCTTTTTGTTTCGGGGAAGATCAATTTGCTGAATAGCTTCTACTCGAGCTGGGTCAATGCAGATGCCATCTTTTGATATTATGTGACCAAGAATTTTACCCTCACCCATGGCAAACAAACTCTTCTTCGGATTGAGTGACACACCATACTTTCTACATCGCTGAAAAACAATCTTCAAATGGTAAAGGTGCTCTTCATCAGAATTAGAAAAGACTATCAGATCATCAAGATACACAACTAGAAAAACATCCTTCTCATTTGCAAGTTCCATATCCATTGCACGCTGAAATTTTGCACCAGCATTCTTCAAACCGAAAGGCATTTTAGCGTAATGGAAAGTTCCCCATGGAGTGGTGAACGTTGTTTTGTCTCTATCATCCCCATGGACCAGAATTTGGTTATACCCCGAATAACCATCGAGTAGCGACATACGAGATGCTCCAACTACTCGCTGAATTATGTGATCCATTTTGGGCAACGGATAATTATATTTCAAAGAAACCTTATTCAGATTCCTAAAATCAATGCACAAACGAATCTCACCTGTCTTCTTGCGTACGGGCACCAAATTAGAAATCCAATCTGAAAACTTTATGGGAACGATGATACCAGCCTTGTACAACCGATTGACTTCCTTTTCAATTGAGGGCAGCAACTTTGGATTTTTTCTTCTCAACTTCTGCCTGAAGGGCTTTTGATTTGGCTTAATCGGAATGGTGTGCTAAATTATATTAGTATCATATGTCTTCAAATCTGAATAGTCCCAAGAAAATACATCAGCAAAAGAAGACAATAAACTAACATATTTTGCTTTTACCTCTGGTGGCAATTCTTTGGACAATTTCACCATCTTTGGATTCTCAGCTGATCCAATGTTCACATCTTCAACTCCCTTTTTGCTTGACCAGAAGGTCAGTTTTCTAGCTACGTCATCTTGATCAAAAATCTCCTCTAAAGGTATCAAACCTTTAGGAATGACATTATCCTTTAGCTGCAAAACTTCCATCTGATTTACTTGCACATCAACCTCACCATCATCATGCTCCATATCAATTGAAGTGTCTTTGAATTTGCCTTCATTTTGCAGAAATTCATCAATCTCATCATCATTTTGGAATACTTGCCAATACCTTTGATTTTTCGGGACAGTCAAACGATGCTTCACATGAATTTCAAATTTTTTACTTGAGTTCATCGGAATTTTCAAATTACTTGCTGCCTTTGCAAGTGCATCTGCAATACCATTCTAAATACGAGGGACACAAGTAAAAGTATAGTCTAAAAACAATTTCAAGATATCAAGAACTGCATTTCGGTAAGCCTGCATTCAAGGATGCTTAGCTTGGTATTCACCTTTCACTTTCTTAATTACCAACTCGGAGTCGCCATACACTGCAATCCTCTTAGCATTCAACTTTCTATGAATTTTCAGACCAACAATTAAAGCTTTGTATTCTGCCTCATTATTTGAACAATCGAAACCTAATTTATAAGAACAAACCCTTACATTACTCGGTACCTTGTTTGGGGCAGAAAAAGGGCTGCGTACCCAAATTCCAATTCCAGCACCATCACTCCCTACTGCACCATCAAAATCCATGGTCCATAAACCATCTTCATCCTCTTCCAAGTGCTGAAATTATGTTTGCTCTGTTATTTCTGCTTGCTGTCCATCAATTTTTTGCTACTGTCGGAAGGTTGATTGCTCAGTGGAACTTTCAAGATTTTGTCTCTCTTTCTTTATGACCTCTCTGAAATTCTCGGTGATTTCCGAAATGAATTCTACTTCAACTAATTGACTATTTACATCATTGAAACTATCTGAATACAATACAAATAACTCTATATCTATATGTACATAGTTGATTGGATGATTTACCGGTTTCTCCTTGCTGGTGATCATATACTTCATCTTTTGCTCCCGATACAATTTTCTCATCTGACCAAACACAGGAATGGTAGCATAGGAGAAATCAAGCTGCAATGTTCCCCTTAGTTTCGCTCCCCAAGATCTGGAAAGAAGCATGCCAAATCTAGGAGGAATATCCACCACAACCACATCCATCAAAACATTCTTAGTCGGAATCTGATCTAAACTAACCACCAAATCTTTGATAAGCCCAATGCATCTTACTCTACTAGAATCTAAAGAGTAAATATCATGATACTTTCTAGTGATGTCCAATCCCAATTTCTCCATGATTGCTCTTGGCATGAGATTATGAGATGCTCCGGAATCAAACATGGCATTATGTAACACAAAATCATGCAATCTAAGGCTGATATAAAAAGGAGGCACATCATTATCTGCAGACTCACCATCCAATGCTGGTCCAAATATCAACTCAGGTTGATCATCTTCCACATTCACCATATCAGACATTGGATCTAAATTCAAAATTTTAGATACCTGACCCTTATAGCTGCTATTCTTCATCAATTCAATCAAAGGAATGGATACTTTTAACTTAGAAATTTCACTCTCTAAGTTAAAAACTGAAACTTTCTCTACCTCTTTGACTGAAACATCCTTCTTTTCAGCTTTCTCCCTCGATACAATTGGCTGATTGGATCTTTCATGTGCTGATGGGGATTTTCTAGTAGTGGGATCAACTATCTCTTTTCCCTTCTTTTGTGCAATGGGTGCGTCATTCTTTGGTGTTGAAACTTCCTTTCTCTTTTGAATTGGATTGATAGGCACATCTCTGTTTCTAAGTGAATATTGACACTGCTGGGTGGTCAAGGCATTCATATAAGCTCTCTGATATTCATCCGACTCTTCTTCAAGAGCTGACTCATTTTCCAAGATGAAATCCTCGTCTTTTTGTACCGCTGAGTTTTCTGCATACTCCTCATCTTCAGTGATAAAAGTTGGAAAATCATCAGGTGTAAAGAAGTGATTCTCTTCCCCTATTAAATTATCTTCATCATCTGATTCCGGACCAACAAAATTCTGCTGTAAGGGTGTCTTTACCTGATGTTGTACTGTTGGTTCTTGTGCTCACTGTTCTCGTTGTTTGATCCTGAATTGTGGTTGCTGCTGGCCACGAAAGTTAGGATTTCTGATCTGTGGTTCAGGCTTATCAAGTGTTAATCTTTCAATCATATTTTCCACCTTGCAGAGTACTTGATCTGAAGTAGAAGCCTCTTCCTTTATTACTACTTTCTTTTCAGCTTTCAATCTAGCTCTCTTGTCATTCAAATTAGCTTCAACACTCACTACAATTTTCTGCATGTCTTCCAAAGTGGTCGGATCTCTTTCTCTTAATTGATAGGCCATGTCCAGATCTAAACCATCTGGAAAATTAAGCAAAGCCGACCTCATAGATGGCCTTAAATCATCAGGAATTGCATTGTAAACTGCATTGAATCTAATACAATAATCTTGGACAGACTCACCAACATTCCGCTTGATTTTGGTATATTTAGAAGTGATCTGAAGAGGATCTTGCTTTACTTCCCATCGATCCAAGAATTTTCTCTAAAGCTCAGCCAATGTAGCAATACTTCTAGGCTGCAAAGCTCTGAACCAATTTCTTACTTCACCTCCAAAGGTTTGCACAAATAACCTCATGGTCACATTTTCTGCATCAATCTCATGAAGGTCAAAGAAATATGTCATTCTATCCACATGTTGCTGAGCAGGAACACTTTGAGGAGTGCCATAAAACAATGGAATCTTACTTTGATAGTTAGAAGGCATGTCATCCAAGTTTTGAGGCAACACAAGAGGTGAAAATCGGGCAGCCATTGCTCTTGGTGGATTTACAACCAGGTTTGGAAATATAGGTGGAGTAGGAGCAATTGTTGTATGAGGTGTATGAGGTGTGGATGGAGGCGATACTACTGCAGATTTTTGATCAGAAAGAGATGGTTGCACAGGAATGGTAGGAATGAAAGGAGGCTCAGTATGAATTTGTGAACCAGAAGTAATTTCGGATGGCCCAAGAGTTTCAGATGCAGACTCTATAAACTCAGGAATATTTGTTGCCACAATAGAATTCTGAATATTCAAAATATAACTGTCAATGGATCTATTAGCCTGTTCAATTTCAAGATGAGGCGATACTACTGCAGATTGTTGGTCAGAAAGAGATGGTTGCACAAGAATGGTAGGAATGAAAGGAGGCTCGGTATGAATTTTTGAACCGAAATTAATTTCGGATGGCCCAAGAGCTTCAGATGCAGACTCTATAAACTCAGGAATATTTTTTGCCACAATAGAATTCTGAATATTCAAAATATAACTGTCAATGGATCTATTAGCCTGTTCAATTTCAAGATACTTGATAAACTCTGGATTTATGACAATAGAACCAATAGCACTTTCAGACTTCGTCTCAAACAACGACAACTCAAATTGTTCATCAAATTCAAGATATTCAAGGTACTCAAAAACAACGGGACATGAATGAGATTTAAATAGAGTAATCACAGAACTTTCTCGATGAAGAATTCTTGAAATAAGATTGGGATTTTCATACACTGGAGGTGGATCGGGATCCAGATTTTCTCTAGTATGTCATCTGGAAGCCAGTGTGTTGAATTATTTTCAAAAATCAAAGGGAAAAAACCAACTTGTTCAGCCTAACAAATTCTAAACTCATCATCCAAAGTCTAGAACGATATGATGTACTGGGAAAATTTACAAGTCAAGTTTCACGTTTACAAACCAGACCGGAGATTGACTGAATCAACGTTTATCTACTTTTGCTAATGCAAAGCAAGAGCATTTCGAAGGCTACCTGGCATAACTTCAGGCTCCGTCTGTAGCTTATAAAACAAATAACACCAACAAGAAAACCATTTTCTTCCCCAGTGGAGTCGCCACTATGTCATTGCCTAAATCTACCTCAGGTTGAAGGAAGTCAGATTCTAGGGTAACATCAAACCACGCTCAGTCTGGTAGCTAGCCCTACCAGATCAGGAGAGGGCTCTCTCCAGGTCAATCTCAGCAAAAATAATCAATAGGGCTTGAGATGACTTGAAATAAAGGCTAATTTTAGGCTAGGTATATAGGTGAAGGAGTTTGATTTTGATTTTGGGGGTTTTGTTGGAATCAAAGGAAAAGGCAGTTTTGGGTTCGGGGATGAGGCCTAGTTTTTGCAGAGTTCTGAATGGGGCAAGGAAGGCAATTGTTTTGATGCTTTGGATTGAATGAATGGATAGTTCATACCGGTGAGGAGCTGAAGAGGGAAATAGGTTTCAATAATCCTCTTCAAACAGATGAAAACATAGAAAATTAAACAAAACTCAAGGCAGAGCAAAGCAATCTAATGAATTCCACCTTTATCACTTGTTTGTTTAATTTGAGAAGAAATGAGAAGGGAAATGATACACATAAAAAATCAGTGAACTTACAACCACAGAGAGAAATACACCATCAAAACATAGAGCCACATGGATCCCAAAGAGTGCTGCAAACCCTGGCCTATTCCTTTGCCAAAATTGCACAGATGAAATGTACAATGAAGTGCCAAGCAATCCCAAGTGTCCAACCCTGAAAATGACTGAAGAATTACAAGATATAGACAATCATAACTCATCCCCATGCCTCTATGGATCTATCTCACCATTCTAGGAGATGTTTCAACCATATCTAAACTAAGACCTGGAAAATAGGCAATGAAACAACTTGCCTCTATATGATAGGAAACTGATTCATTCACTTACATTTCACTTTTTGGTGAATGAATCTACTTGGATGAGTAAAAATGTGCCAAAATTACATCATAGTCATGAAATTACAACAAGTTACATCAAGAGTTACATGAAAAATTCAAACTAGCCAAAACTAGGCAAAAAACTGAGCTGCTGAGTGAAAAATAGGCCAAATTTCCCAATGCGCCGTGTCTGAAATCTCTATGCGTAGCGCCACTTTGAGGCTGATTTTGAGGGCCTTCCCGAAGTCCAAATTGAGTGTAGGATAGCGCGTTGGAAATATCTTCCTGTATAGTTTCCAACCCAAGTGGAATTTCTTAATTTGGTTGCCATTTGCCCCTCCAAAAATCCAATCTCCCAACACTGCTTCCTGTGTGTCCAAAAAGTGGCAGAAAGGCCATTTTTTAGGTGTTTTTTACCCTTTAGGAAACCCAAAACTTGTCAAAATTCTTAGGTAATGGGTAGAAATTCATAAATTTTGATGAAAAATTCAAAAATACAAATTTTTCCTCCAAAGGAGCTGCCAATTATAAGCGCGCGCCAAGTGGCGCTACGCATCGGGCAAGAAAATCTGTGTTTAGGCCAAAAAATTCAAAATTGAAAAAAAGTTTCCCAAATTTCTTGAAATTTGGGCTGAATGTCCACCATCAAGCACTATGCTAGGCCAAAGAAGCTTTGGCCAAAATTTGGATTCTATCATGCCTTTTGCGACGCTTTAGTGCCTTCTTTAGTTTTTCTTTCAGGATCTTGATCCTCGCTTTGCAAACATGATTGCGCTCCCAATAATGTTTCTTCATGTGCCTGAGCATGTTATTTTCCTTGTTTTCCTTCTCCAACAGCTTCTCAAGATGAATATTGACCCTCTCAAGCCAAGTCTCTCTATCAGCCTCAATCTCCCGCTCAATGGGTGTCATCTCTATTTGGCTTCTTTGGGCAGCTTGCCGGTTTTCACGGATGTTTTGCAACTCCATGATTGTTTGTTGATATTCCAACTGTTTGTTCTACTGCTCTAGGTAATTTATGACCCATTGGGCTCTTTGCAACTTGACAGTCAATGTGTCAATCTCCGCCTTCTGCTCCTGAATAGTCTCTCTCAACTTTGAGCTTGGAGAGCTCAAATCCTCATCAATGAGTATAAAATCAGTATCCTGGCCTCCTGAAGGGCCCTCATCCTACATAGGCCTCTTACCTCTGTCCTGTACCTGTACCTATGCTACTGATGATGGCGACGAGACCCTTCCACCCCGGGTGGAGATAGTACTCATCGGGCAACTGCAAATAATCCTCAAGTGCCTCTCTGATATGTGACATATGTCGGCACACTAGTAGTCTCTACCTCCTGACCTCCAGACTGATGTGAAGGTTCACCTGCATCATGGAAAACCTCCGAAGGAACTTGAGGAGCTGTGAAGAAATCACGGGAAATGAAATCCTCCCATGAAATACCCTGCAATCCAAGCTGATGTACAACCACGATCTTGATGAGTGCATAGTGATAAATATTGTTGTACTACTACTCGAGAGTTTTCTTCTGCACAAGAGTGGTCATTCTCTCGATGTTTCAGCACATAAAATAAGGTATGTTCATCATCCTCACTCTGGTTAAATGCATCAATAACCTAATGTGGTAGGCATAGAGGCGTGAAAACCGGCCCTCACATCTGAAATATCTGATAATGAGTTTCATGAGAGGCGCATAGGATTCTTTTAGGAACCAGAATGGAAACACCCTGCTGAGTTGCCTCACAAAGCTAGGCCTCATGTATGGTTCATAATGCACTCTGTCCACCTACTATCTTTTGTTCCACTATTCACCCACATTCGGTATTCCAGTTTCTTGAGAAATAGTTTCCGGTGTCAAAGTGAAATTTACACCAGCAAGAGTTACCTAACCATCAAGTAAATGAAATACAAACAAACTAGCCAACTTCTGATGATGATGGATCCTAGAAATCATCTCACAATACTGATAGCATGACTGCTCTCAAAAACATGACATGGCAAGTGGGCAAGCCTGCAATTGAGTCAATGAGGTGGGCTCTTCTCTCACATGTCTTCCATCTTTACGAGGCCTTCTAGGTGCATGTAGCTCAGTAGTAGAATCACTATCTCGGTCATATGATGTGTCAGTATCTGTCTCCATGATGTCCATGCAAGGTGTATATTGGCTTATATGAGAGGAAAATGAGAATTTGGTGCTTTGTTTCAATTGCCAAATATATGGTGGTAAGAGAGGGACTGTGGAGAAATAGGGTAGCAGGAACAATGGACCTCAATCAAGTGATAACTCAAGTGTAGGAACAGCCAATTAACTGTTTGGGAAAGTTGGGGTTTGGGGAATTCTTTACAAGGGAGATGGGAAAGCGAGAGTGATAGGAAATGAAATGATTTAGGGATAGGGAAATGGGGCTTAGGAATGAGTGACTTGGGATATAAAGGAATAGGGGAGGGACTGTAATGATAGTATAATAGTGAGAGGAGGGACATAGTGAGGAATGATATATGGCGCAATTTAACAAAACATGGATTTAAAACCCCTAGGAAACCTTCAACAGATGATAAGTTTATCATTTGGCATTAAACTCTCATATTCAAACTCAAACAACACCAAACATGGGGTTATGCCAGTGCAAAATTCACATAAACTTACTTAGGACGAAGGGCCGAGTTGATTTAAATTTTGTGGAGCAATAAAACTGTTAATACCACCACATCTTGTGACAGTGGCCGCCTTTGCTGACCCTTGTATGTGTCATGCAGTTCAAAGCTGCGATGGTGAGTGGTCTATCGCACTCGGCCCGGTGCGTCGCGACCACATCACCCAATGCGCCGCCAGTTCAATTTCACCCACAATCCGCCCTTGGCTCTTTATTTCGCCCTCCCAATTTTCTTGGCTCAATGATGTCTCTTGGTATGCAAATGGATTGTTGAATATGAAAATATCTTATATATATCAAAGAATTTGATTTTTCATTTGGGCAAACCACTTTCTAATGTTGGAACTTTGACCTTTTAAATGAACTTTGTTTTTTTGTTTCCTTGTGCTTTTGGTGATAAAGAATTTCTTGTCTGATAACTGCGAGGGGATAGCTGGCATGGGGTTTTGGAGAAGGTGACCAGGGATGTGCATGGAGTACTTTACAACTGAAGTACTCAAATATTACATTACATTTATTACAAAAGATGAAATAGACGTTTTTTCTTCAAAACAGAGTTTTGAAGAAAAATCATTATCAAGCATTATGACGATGAAATTTTTGCACTGAAAACCTATTTCGAACCTCCCTCATGTGCCTGCTAACATTATTAGTCATTTTGAGGACTAAATTAATGAAACCCTAGACCTAATGAGACTAAAAACCCTAAAATGACTCTTTGCTAACCAAGAGACCAAACATGACTGTAAATGATTTTGATGAATAGACATGGACCAGCAGGTACATGACATGAGGGATATGAGTGACAAGACCCTTCCGTCAGATGATCCATGCTCCTAATGGAATGCAGCTGACTGAACTGAGTGAGACACCTAAAATGAAATGCAACAAGAGAAATTTGATCTCTGACGGAGGGATGAAGATACTGACTCTAACACCCCCAAGCTGATGATTTGACTTGTCCTCAAGTCTGTGATGTTTTGGAGGGTATACCTGCAAAAAAAAAATTAGTACAATAAAATTAAAACAAAAAGAGAATTCATATTGGCCAAACAAGTTAGTTTTCTGATATGAATTCGAGTTTGTATTGTGCCAGTTTCCTAGATTTTCATAACCAAACTATTATTATTATTATTATTATTATTATTATTATTATATATATATATATATATATATATATATATTATTTTATTTTTTTCTTCGTCTGTTGGAATTATGGATGGCATATTTCTATGCTGCCCCATTAGTTCCAGATCTGAATCCATCGAAATTTTTCTCAGTAAATCCTCTTTATTTATAGGCTTATTGTAAATTTTAAGCCTATGTCCATTGACGACAAACAAAACAGATGCTTCATCATTTTTTTTTTATCTTTACAACTCCATTATCAAATATTTCTTCAATCTCATATGGTCCAAGCCAATGAGTTGTGAATTTTTCTTTGAAGTCTTTGAACTTGGATTCGAACAAGAGTGCCCAATATCCTTTCTAAAAAAATTTATTCTTTATGAATTGATCATGCCATTTGATCCTTTGTTCTTGGACTAGAGATGTATGTTCAACTGCTTGCTTTCGTATCTCATCCAGTTTGTTTAACTCCATAATTCTCTCTTGTTGTGCCTTAGATAATTCCATCCCCAATTCTGCTACTAGCTTGTATGTATGTATTTGAAATTCGATGGGCAATAAGACTTATTTTCCATACACTAATTCATATGGACTAAACCTATTTGTGTTTTTCCAAGTTATCCTATATGCACATAGTGCATATTTCGATTTCTCTAACCAGTTCTTTCTGTTCATATTTACAATCTTCATCATAATGTTCTCTAGGACTTTTTTTTCGATTCAACTTGTCCGTTGGCTTGAGGATGATACGGAGTTTATTTTCTGTGTTATATCTTGTATTTCTCCATAAGATATCGAACAAGTTTAGATGTGAATTGTGTCCCTTGGTTAGTTACTATCTGTCTTGGAACTCCATATCTTACAAATATCTCTTCAAATAGAAAAGACACAATAGTATCTTATGTTTCTCGTGCTACTACCTTGGTCTCCACCCACATAATATGTACATACTAGGATGTAATTTTTTCCATTATATGGAGGGTTGATTGGTCCAACAAAATCTAAAGCCCATTGTTCAAATGGTTCAATCAGTACTTGTGGCTTTAATGGCATTTCATCTGATGCCACTGGTCTACCAATTCTTTGGCAGTTGTCTCATCTTTTCACATAGGCTCTAGAGTCTTTAAATATGGATGGCCAGTAGTAGCCAAGTTTCAGCACTTTGTATGTTGTCATTTTATCCACAAAATGACCACCACATGGTTCATCATGAAAGCTTTCAAAATTTCAATAATTTCATCTTCTCTTACACATTTTCTAATCATTAAATTAGCACCAGTATAAAATAGATCTCCATTGACCCAGCTATACCTATCACTTTCTCTAATTATTCTTCATTTCTGCTTGTTTGTGTCATGAGATGGTAGGATTCCAGATGATAAATAGTTATCTTTATCTGCAAACCATGGAGTTTTGACATTTATAGCAAATAGATGTTCATATGGAAAACTGTCTGATATTGGATTTGGATCACCATGTGAATGTAGTCTTGACAGAAAGTTTACAACTTGATTATCTTTTCCTGGTCGATCTTGTACTGTAATGTTAAATTATTGCATTAATAATAACAATCTAATTATTCTTCCATTTTTTATTGATTTATTCATTAAATATTTTATGGCGGAATGATCTGTGTGGATATAAACTTGATAACCTGTTATATAATGTCGAAATTTATTAACTATATGTACTACAACTAACATCTCTTTCTCTGTAACAGTGTAGTTCAATTCTGCCGGTGTTAAGTTTTTACTGATGAAATAAATGGCATAATTGAATTGATTCTCTTTTTGTCCAAGTGATGCTCCAATAGTTGTATCGAATGCTTTAGTTGAAATGTGAAATGGAAAAGACCAATTAGGTCCTCGATCAATGGGTGCAATTGATAATTTTTC
Source organism: Pinus albicaulis (assembly GCA_034641835.2). Classification (NCBI taxonomy): domain Eukaryota; kingdom Viridiplantae; phylum Streptophyta; class Pinopsida; order Pinales; family Pinaceae; genus Pinus; species Pinus albicaulis. The sequence goes on along the minus strand of CM076571.1, from coordinate 154,866,653 downwards.
TTTTAATTTTTCAAATGCATTTTAACAGTTATTTGTCCTTTGGAATTCCACATCTTTCATAAGTAACTTGAATAATGGCAAAGCTATTTTACTGAAATTTTCAATAAATCTCCTATAGTAGTCTGAATAACCCAAGAAACTTCTAACTTCTTTTTGTGTTGTGAGTGGTGTTAAATTCACAATAACCTGAGTTTTTTCTGGGTCCACCTTAATTCTTGAAGAATAGATATGGTGTCCCAACATTATCCCCTCAGTTAACATCATAAAATATTTTTCATATCTAAGTGATAGATTTGTATCAATTCATCTTTTTAACACTTTTTAAATATTTTGTAAGAAATCATCATATGTTGTACCATACACACTGAAATCATCCATGTAAACTTCCACACACTCATGAATTAAATCAGCAAAGATTGCAAGAACTGCTCTTTGAAAAGTAGCAGGTGCATTACACAAACCAAAGGGTAATACATTGTATGCATATGTTCCCCATGGGCATGTGAATGTTGTCTTGTCTTGATCTTCTAATGCTATCTTTATCTGATTATATCCACTAAATCCATCCAAAAATGAAAATAACTTCTTTCTAGCTAATGAATCTAACACTTGATCAATAAATGGTAAAGGAAAGTGGTCTTTTAATGTAGCTTTTTTAAGTTCTCTATAATCCACACAAATTCTCCATTTCCCATTTTTCTTAGGTACTACAACTAAGGGTGAAACCCATCAGCTATCTGAAATAGGATAGATAAATCTGACTTGTAATAGTTTCAGTAATTCTTCTTTCACTATTTCCTTGATCATGGGGTTCATTCGTCTTTGTATTTTCCTTACAGGTTTTATTTCATTATCAGTGTAAATGTGATGGATGCATGTTTTTGTATGAATTCCCGGCATTTCTTTGTAATCCTAGGCAAAATCTTTTGAATTTTTTTGCAATAATGTTATTAGATTTTCCTCTTGTGATGATTGTATTTTGTTACCAATATTCAAATGTCTCTCAGCTCTGATTTCAATGATTTTTTTGTTTTAATTAGTAATTGAATTTGTAGGAAAAATTCTTTCAAATGTAATTTGCAATGACTGTATTGTGCAATTTTCCTGAAAAAAAATCATTTAAAAGATAACTAGTAACTTCATATTGAGTTATCCTAAGCTTCTCTGAAAGATTTGGTTCTGAGATGAATAGATCTAATAAATCCTCATTTTCTTCCTCCTCTCTAAAATGTAAACTTGATTAAGACTAAGAACATATTGAAGTTCTTATCGTTCATTTTCGTCAATCCATGATAATAAAGAAGGAGATTGAGCAAGAGGATATAATGTAACATGCTTTCTTCCATCTCCATGTGTAATAATCATACTTCCTAATCTGCATCCAATGTAAGCATATGTTGTGGCTAACCATAGTCTACCTAAAATTAGGGGATGTCATCCCAAGTTTGTTTTTTCCTGCAAAATCAAGAAGTCTACAAGATACTCCCATGAATCCAGTGAGACACTGATATATTCCAGTATACCTTCTAGGACAACTTTAGGTCTATCTGCAAGTTCTAAAACTGTAGTAGTAGGTATAATGTTGTTCAGATTCAAATGTTTCATAGTCTCTGTTGTCATAACATTGATAGCTTCTCCCAAGTCTATTAAAGTATTTCACACTGAAAATTTGTTAATCAAAATGGTAACCATAGGAATTCCTTGATCAACATACCTTTCAATGGTTGTGTTTGTAGACATGAGATTTGATAGACTTCCAATTACCTATATTTTTGGTGGATCCTTCTTTCTTTTGCCATATTTCTTAATGCATAATTCCTTTATTGTTTTTTCATATATCGAAATGTCTTTAATTGCCTACAAGAAAGGAATTTTAACATATGTGTTTTTCAATTCATCCATAATATTAAATTTAGGGAGAGATATTGGAATATTTTGTTGTATCAATCTCTCTGGATATGGTGGAGTCTGTGTCATAATAGATTTACCCTTTTGAATGATGTTTTGATTTCTGTAATTTGTAAAGGAATCTTCTCAAATATTCTTCCAAAATTTCATCTTCTTGTTGTGACATTATGAAAATGTCTTCTTTCGATTCTCTAGCCCTGCAATAAGCTTGATACATTTTAAGAAATATTTTCTTCATATCTTCCAAAGAAGCTACCATGTGTTCTCCTAATCCCATGAACCATTTCAAGGCTGCTACTTTTAGAGTAGCAGGAAAAAATCGAAGCTTATTTGTATCATCAATATATCCATAAGTTCTACACAAAATATCAAATTCGAACATGAATGCATCAGGATCTTTTGTTGACATTCCATAGAAATCAGGCAATACAGAAGGTGGAATATTTTTCATTATTATTTCCTCTCCTAGTATTTCTCTTGCATCTAAAATAGGAAAGCCAAAAGTAGTTTCCTAATCATTGTTAAGTTCTTGATCATTTTCTTGTATTCTTCGATTTTGGTTTTCTCTTCTTGCTTCTTCCTCTATTCTTTGAAATCTTTTGTCTTCTTATTCCTTTCGTTCTGCCTCAATTCTCCTTTCTTATTCACTTTTCTTCGCCATTCCCTTTGTTGTCTTCCATATTCTAGTATTTTTTCAAGAGTCATGTTTAATCTAGTTAATCCTTCTCCTTCTTTAGCCATTTCTTGTCGAGATATTTGTAGTGTTTCGATAGGAGGTTGACTTTGTATTTCTTCAACTACTTTGATTTCCTCAAGGATAGGTTGCTCTAGTTTTTCAAAAGTTGGTTTTCTTGAGTGTTTTTGTTTCCAAACGGAAGGAGGTTCTTTAGGTGATTGCTTTTTCTTTACCTCTAAGGCTAACAAGATTTTTCTTTCAACTAAATTTAATCTCTGTCATGATCTCTATTTTTCCTCTAACTCTTCTATAGTAGGTTTTCTAGCAACCAGTGTTGTTAATCCTGTGGATGAATGAGCTTTTGAGAGTTTTTTTTTCACAAATCTACCTTTTTTATCTCTATCTCTAGGCATAAGAAAACATTACTTGAAAGAAAAACTATGTTTTTTTTGTTTTTGGTGATTTTGTATTGTTATTTCTTTTAATATTTTTGTCTTCCTATTTGACCATTTTGAAATATGCTTCCCCAGAAACTATGCCAAAATGTTGGGTCAATATACTATTGTAAACTAACACAAGTATTTATTATCAATTTGGGTTGGTGGAACTTAGAAGCATCCCCAAATTATATAGGTTTCAGTTGCGATCAATTCAAAAGATGGTTTATTTATGATTAGGGGAATGCATATTACAAATATAAACCTAACTTAAACAATTTCTAAATTCAGATGTGTAATTAGAAGCAGAAGAATCTCCTAACTTAAGAGATTTGTTTTTCCTTCTCTTAACAAGATTACCATGTGAATTATATATCAAAAACTACTTAAATAAACAATAGATTAAGATACATGAAGTAATAATTGAAGAGGATCTTCACTGAAGAGGTCCTGATTATCCTTCATCATATATTCATTTATCAGTAATGTTATTTTTAAAACAAGAATTCGGAAAAAGCAGGAAAGGTGAATCTTAGTTTTTAGTCTCTTGATCAGATAGAAGAAGTATTTAACTTTAAATACTGGTTTGTCTCTTCGTATGTAGAATAGAAACAAGATTAAGATCCATCAGCAATCATGTAAAAGCATGTAAAGATGAATTCTAACTGAAGATCTTGATTAGATAGAAAGAATTTTTAACTTTAAACATTTTTTTGTAATTTCATATGCAGGTTAAGAATGATCATTAGATTCATCAATACTTGGAAATAATCAACATAAACAAATTAAAAATAAGCAAACTAATTCAGAAATTGCATCTACAAAATAAACTAAGAAGTGCACTTAGCTCGGTGTGGGGGACCCTTTCCTAGCACACTGAAGGTAAATTCATCTACTTAAGACTTCAATCAATCAACCATAATGTAGAGCATCAAATATGATATAAAAAATATTCAATTATTTCTCCAAGTCTCAGAAATAATAATAATAATTCATGCAAGTTATACATATCAAAGCTTTCAAAGTTTGAGGCTTAAATAGATAAAGTATCTAAAAAACTCATCTAAAATAGCTCAAGTATTCATAACTATCCTTATCCTATCATATCAATTCGAATTATCCATTAAATCCATCAAAATCTAGAAAATCCCACAAAATAAGAGTTTTGACCTAGTTTCTAGGGATCCTCCATAAAGACAGGTCATGTTTGACCACCTTTGACCGGGCCTATTAAAACTCAGTTTGACTGTAACAACATGTGTACTCTTATTCTTAGTTCTCGAGCCTTCTAGAAATGTATCCATCTCGAGCTCAAGTGTCTTGCACATATGCAAACCATAATGCCATTACAGAAATTTCTTCTGTTGTCCAAAAATGCAGTTAAATTTCAATTTTTACAAAAACATCTAATAATTGAAAAAAATAACTTAAATACTTGTCTATGCATCTTTGGGTTAATATAAGGTGGACATGATGGTAAATATATGGATAATGTGGCAAAATAAGGTGTATTTTCTAAATGAAAAGAGATAAAAAAATGAGGGCCAACATCTCCCCCAAACGGATGATCAAGCATGTCCTCATGCTTGCTTTTTCCTCTTTGACCTTCTGAGCTCTGATGTTGATCTCATTCCTGATCCTGATACTTCTTATTGTGTTGTATATAGAATATAATCCATGTATTTGACATGTTATTCTTTGTAGATGGAGGTCTTAACTTTTTGTTTCTCATACTTAGCCTTCCAGAAATTTTTCTCTTGAAGCCACCTAAATTCCTGTGTGTAGAGAAGATTGTTTTTGGTTTTCAATTTCCCCATTTCTCCACTTATCTTCTCATTCTCCTTAACCAATTTCTCATTAGTTATTTTATAAGTTTCATTTTCTTCCTTCAGGTGTCTTTCCATGATTTTTCTTATTTCCAAGCTATTAGTTAATTCTCTAACTCTGCAAAGGTTTTGATCTTCCTCCATGGAATTTTTTGAAACTGAACTAGCTTCCACCTCATTATTTTCAAAATAAGAATATCTGTCTACAGCATTTTCATACACTTCTTGTTGCAACCTCTCAAGGATTTCATTTTACTGTTTAGTTAAAGGATAATTTTCCATGACTTTCACTTCTGGTTCTACTGAATTCTTCTTTTTCTGTCTTCTAGAAATGGTTAAAAATGATGTCTCCCTCTCTATCATATCTGTCTCCTAATGTTTATTTTCCAAAAGAGGTGAATGCATAATATTTCTTGTTTCATGTGTTGTTTAAGTTTTTTTTGAATGACTTGTTCTACAAAATTATTTTCAATCAGAAAATTTTCCCAAACCATTCCCTTAACTTTCAGCTGATAGTCGACAAGGATTTTTATGAACCCCTAGTGAATAATTTGGGCTTCTTTGGGCTTGGTCTCATATTTGACACTCACAATCATTTTCATCAAATTTTTATAAAAGAAATAGGGAAAATTGATCCTTATATCTCCTTTAATATGTTGTAGTAACCTGACATGATAAATGTGTACTATACTATGTATGTTGTCACAAGTGAAGAAATTTTGAATAATCAAAACTAGTTGTTGTAGAGGTAAATCCCCTCTGCGGACAGAGGTGATCCCTACTAGCCTAGATCAGGTCTAGCAACAATTGTATCACGCTAAGGCACAGGTTCCTAATTATAATAAACCAACTTGCGAAGAAGGCCTACCTCAAGTCCAACGTTATTGTTCATAGAGAAGATGGCGCTCCCGTTTCCTTGCTCCAGTAGATCACAATCCTCTCGCTCGCCACGATCGAACACCTGCACACACAAGAAGCACGACAAACACAAGCGTAAAACCCGATATATGCAATTATGTATCGATCAGAGAAGACACAACTCATGATCATAATGAACAATATGAGTGGAACCATAACCCATAGTCGCTTATCATTAATTCATACAAAGGAAAATACAACCAGGCTCTGACGCTGTACCTTCCTTCGGTGGGTCGTCAGCGGAATGCGTCTCAGTAAAGCTTTTCAAGAATGGTGACAAGCCTCTCTCTTCGATCGTCAATCTCCTTGCTATGGATTTGGCACTATGAGTACTATCAAAGCTCTTGTATCATTCTTTAGGCTATGAAGGCTCTTGGAGATTAGCTTGCAAGGAGAAATGGCAAGCTTATATAGATGGTGGAAGAGGAGTTGGGATCCCTATAATCATGGGATTGGCCCTATCCTCAAGGAAGATTCCATGAGAGGTGGAAAACTACTTCCTCTACATGGAAATCCGGAGCCAAATGTCCCAACTCAATTTAGAGACCAGTTCAGGAGTTGGTTGGAGTCAATCTTCCGCCATTTATTTTTAAAAAACACCCTTTATTAAGCCTGGCGCGAGTGCGACTCTGAGACAGAGCGCCAATTGGTGCGCCCTCTTTGGAATATTTCCCCCATTGGCGCGGGTATAACATTGGCTAGTCGCGCCAAGGATGAAAAGGTTATTTTTAGGGTTTTTCACAAGGAGATGTCTTCAGGGGAATGAAATTCCATGTCTAGGGGAATGCCATGAAAGTGTTTTAAGATCATTTCACTACTCACAGGTCATGGAATAAGCCCTCCAATGTGCGGGACAGGGAATTGTAGGGATGGTGACAAATTGCTGTGTAACAGATGCCCCCTAAAGCATGAGGCCCGAAAGAGAGAGAGGGGTGAAATGCTTTAAGAGAACGTGTCCAACTGAAAACACTGCCGTTGGAAAACCTGCGTAGAGAAGTACAACTGATATCACAAATACATGATATATATGTGGTATGGGCGCAGCCATCCATAGCAGAGTATACAATAATCCAGATCCAAGGCATGGACGTAGCCATCCAGTGAGGATCGATAAATAGACTCAGGTATGGTCGCAGCCATCCAGTGAATGAGTCATGTAACTAATCATAATAATCCACAAAATCGCAGCCTGGATTCCAACAGACAAAATCTAGGGTCTTGCACTCCATCTCAACCCGAACAAAGTACAAGTTCAAGCATGTGAATAAGTGAGTTGAAGTCGAACATGCAATAACATCACCTGATTACCAGCCAATGATGAAAGTTGTTAACAGACGCAAGAGGTACCACCAATAATGACAATGGCCCTCAAGGTACTATAGGTACAATCTACGGCATGTGAATCAGTGAGCTGGCGTCGAACACCCGTAGAATAACTCGATCGGAGGCCAATGATGAAAACCTCACGTCAAACACCAATAACACACGCCATTGAGGCATGAATCCTCAAGGTACCGAAGGGAGTCTCTAGGCCGACTTCTGGATAATAGGCTAAAGTCGACAAAGGAAGTGACAACCCATCGAAGGTGGGCCATAGTGTTTCCCACATCATCGACGCGAGACAGAGGAACATAATGTCTTTGTGAATCAAGATCAGATGAGAATCAGAGGAAGGTTGAAATTGTTGATATTACAACAAGATGATGAGCTTAGTGGAAAGGAGTCGCCTTCACTAAGTGGGCCCGCAGGCTATTTTTGGCGCAAAGTCTATTTTTAGACTATGTCTATTTTTAGACACGTCGATCATATTTTATGAGTTGCAAGATGTTATTTGTGGATGGTTGGTCAAGCTGGAAAAATAGATGGACTTCTATTTTTAGACATACTGGGCGGAATCTATTTTTAGATTGCCGGTCTAAAAATAGATAAGTTGAATATTATTAGCTCTTAATAATATTTGGACTATAAACATTATCTTATTCTCTTGGAGCACTTCAGTTAAGTGCACAGATGTGGCACAGGATCTAACAGAAGGAATTACGCTCGGTCCTGTTGAAGATTGGAGCTATTGCATGGATACTTCGGTTAGAACTCATGTGAGAAGGTTTGGTGGAGTTGATTGAGGAAGTTAATGGGTTGTGCTCGATTTAACTATTACGCTTATGGTGAGCTATTTTATTAGGTTTAACTAATTGATACAATTAGTGAGAGTTGTGTCGATGTTGTATTAATTCACTAATTATAAACTCTTTAATCCTTTAAAGAATGCATCGATTAACTTGATTACATGTGGACAGTTTCAGTGGAGCCCAGTGCAGAGATAGGTGAAAGAGTAGGTTAACTATCAGTTGTAACTATACTGTTGCATATTTGCAACAACCAGTGATTGGAGAAGCCAATGAGGATTTTGTAGTACAATACAGGTGGTTCAATTTATTTAATGTTCCATCCTACAGCATTGATTACGTAATAGAGGCTAGCTATCGAGTGGCAAAGATTGGAGCATGTGTTTTGCTAGATCTAGCTTGATTAGTGTGTAGCAATTCGAGGTTGTGTTAAGAGCTTTTGAGGAGATTTGTACAATTATTGTTACATGATCTCTATGACATATAATATATAGATAGTTTTGGTTTAAACTTTCTTTCCCATTAAATACTGTGTTCATATGTGTGATTGTTTGTGATTTTAATGTATGCATGCAATTGATTTTATTTCCGCAAATTGATGATCAATAGTAGAAGAGGTTATGTATTATGCATGAAGCTCAAATAGTGTGTGATCAGGATAATATCGGTGAATAATTTAATAGTTATTAAAATTTCTACATGGTATCAAAGCAGTATTGATCATTGGAGAAATTGCAAAACATTGAAGCGGTTGAGTTTTGTGCTGGTGGAATTCGAATTTGCAGTAGTGATTTATTGGTGTCAAACTTGAGATGTCTTTCAACGGATTACGATTGGAGTATTCCCTTGAGGGCAGCTCGAATTATATTGCATGGAAGGAAAAGATGGAGGCAGTTTTGGATGACAATGGGTTGAAGGAGTTCATATATGCTGAAGTCCCAAAGCCTACTTCTAGTGATGCTACCGTACTTGACGCATGGCAAAAGAAGACAGCAAAGTGTCGAAGGATTATGTTGGAGGGTGTGAAGGATCACATAGTGTCTAGCCTTCATGGTAAGGCTTCTCCATTCTTGATGTGGGAAGCCTTGAGAGATTTATTCCAAATCAAGAGCAACCAGAGGAAGTTGGCACTCTAGGATAGACTCAGAAACATAAAGATGGAGAAAGGCGATAGTATGCCCAAGTACCTCACAAAGTTCATCCAATGCAGGGATGAGCTGGGAAGTGTGGGGGTGACTGTTGATGATGAGGACTTGGTGAGCTTGGCTCTCCTAGGGCTTCTGAAGAGTTGGCACTCCTATCAAGACTCTGTCAATGGTAGGGAGAAATTTCCAGGATGGGAGCGACTTTGGTCGGATCTTGTGCAAGAGGAGATAAGGCGAAGTAACAGGGACGGATCTTCATCAAAGAACTTTTATGAAGAGAATTGCACTTTGGCTGCCAAAGCAAAGAAGGGGAAGAGTAAGAAAGCTTCTCAATCCGGTGCGAAAGGCAAGAAGCAGGACATGTCTAAGGTGAAGTGCTTTCACTATCACCAACACGGACATTACGCCACTAATTGTCCACAGAAGAAGAAAAATAAGTAGGCTGCTGGATCTGCAGCTAGAGAGGCCTTAGCCTCACAGTTTGAGCTGTATTTTTCACTGATCGCATGCTTGGTTTCAAGTGTGATGGGTTCAGTTTGGTTTCTGGACAGTGGTGCGTCTTTTCACATGATAGGAGATCGAGATTTGTTTACTGATCTGGATGAGAAAGATCTTGGAGTGCACATCGAGATGGGCGATGATGGTAGATATAGTGCGACTAGTATCGGTACCATTTCCTTTGAGAGGGACTCTGGTAAACCCTTCAGATTGAAGGAAGTGATGCATGTTCCAGGATTGAAGAAGAATCTTATCTCTGTGGTGATGTTAGAAGACAAGGGATGTGATGTTGTCTTTAGCGAGGGAAAGGCTTTCCTGCGCAGTAAGGCAACTGGTGAGACCTGGAGGATAGGGATTCGAGTTAAGAACCTTTATCAATTGTAGGTAGATGGCTGCGTAGAAATGGCAGGCAAGGCAAAAGGAGTGGTGAGCCGGGATGATGGCGAGTTGTGGCACCGGAGATTGGGCCACCTTCACCATGGAGCTTTGAAGATACTGCGCAGATTTCTACTGGGCTTCCTAAAGGCACTCTTACGCAGTCAGATCAGTGAAAGGGGTGTACCTTGGGAAAATTTGTGAAAGCCACCTTTCACAAGAAGGATAGTCATGCCACGATGATCCTTGAGATAATTCACATAGACGTGTGTGGACCTTTCTTAGCATCTTCGACAACAAATCACAGGTATTATGTGATATTTTTTGATGATTTTTCTCGTAAGTGCTGGATCGTCTTCATGCAGAAGAAGAGTGAGACATACTCAAAGTTCTGTGAGTTCAAGGCACTGGTTGAGAAAGAATCGGGGAAGCAGGTGAGGGCTCTAAGGAGCGACAATGGTGGTGAATTCATTTCTGGCGAATTCAAGGACTTTTGCAACGTAGAAGGAATTTGAAGAGAGCTCATAGTACCTCATAACCCACAGCAGAACGGGGTTGCTGAGCGAAAGAATAGAACGATCATGGGTGTTGCCCGGGCGATGTTGCATGATTAGGGCCTACCCATTCACTTGTGGGCGGAGGCATGCAATACTGCAGTATATGTGCAGAACCGTTGTCCTCACAGGATACTTGGCATGATTACACCCGAGGAGGCGTTTTCTGGTAAGAGGCCTGATATTTCCCATTTGAGGATTTTTGGTTCACCTGTTTACATTCATGTGATGAAGGATGCCAGGAAGAAGCTGGAGCCGACCGCAGAGGTTGGGATATTTGTGAGGTACACTGATACACCCCAAAACTATCGTGTGTATTTTCTAGACAGTCGCAAGATTGTTGTGCGACGGGATATCAAATTTCATGAGGAGAAAGCCATGAAGTGTTCGCTTGAGAGGGAGCCACACTTGCATGTAGATGAGGAGCTATTAGTTCCTAAGGATGAGTCTCGGGATGTGGATCAGCCACAAGATGAGGTTCATGGAGTGGAAGAGACCACTCATGCAGCGCCAACCATCAGAGGGCAGAAGCGCACTACAGAAGCTGAGCGACTGGCTCAAGATGCAGAGAAGGTTGTAGAACCTACATCTAGCAGATAGAGGCAGTCCCTGACATGGCTCTGATGAGCAAGTGTATCGTGACGAAGCCATCCTCTTTCGAGGAAGCTGTGGAGGATCCCGCATGGGTAGATGCCATGGTGGAAGAGTATGATTCGATTGTCAGAAACAGTGCATGGGAGATTGTCCCACGAGGCCAGGAAGGGAAATGGAGTGGTGGGTTCAGATGGATCTACAAAGTGAAACGGGCGACTAACGGTGTGGAGAATCTGAGGCAAGATTTTGCCAGGCTTTCACCCAGTTGAGGAGACCTTTGCCCTGTCGCAGGTATTCTTCCATACGGACGATTCTTGCTCTCTCGGCCCAGCCGAGATGGGGTTCCACATTCATCAGATGGATGTGAAGACTACATTCCTCAATGGATTCATTGAGGAGGAGGTGTACATAGAGCAGCCCGAAGGTTTCGAGATCTTCAGCAGCGATTCGCATGTGTGCAGGATTAAGAGAGCGTTGTATGGGTTGAAACAAGCACCTCGTGCTTGGTACACATGGATAGACAGTTATTTCACCGAACTTGGATTCTCCAAGAGTGAGGATGCTACTTCGACGGAGGTAGTGGATGCCACTGTTTATCGATAGTTGGTGGGGTCGCTTATGTATCTAGTCAATACACGACCCGACATATGCTATGCTGTTAACTAGCTTTCACAAGCTATGGTTAATCCTACCAAGCTCTTTTGGAAGGCGGGGAAGCATGTATTGAGATATCTCAGAGGCACATCGGGATATGGATTATGGTATAGACATTCGGATGAGGTGAGGCTATGTGGCTTCACAGATGCAGATTTGGCAGGGAGTCCAACGGACAGAAAGAGCACATCTGGAGGGATTTTCAGTATCGGTTCGACAGTAGTTTCTTGGTACAGCAGAAAGAAGAGATCCGTGGCACTCAGTTTAGCAGAGGTTGAGTATATGGCAATGATTTTGGTTGCATGCAAGGCTATATGGATGAGGAAGATCGTGGTCGGGTTGTTCGGTTCACACTTAGAGCCTACTGTGATTTATTGTGATAATCAGAGTTGCATCAAACTCTCGGTTAATCCAGTATTTCATGATAGATCTAAACACATTGACATCCGGCATAATCATATCAGAGATTGTGTGCAGCGAAAGATCATGTTACTTTCATACATTCCTACGGAGGATTAGGATGCTGATATCTTGACGAAGGTGCTCACCAGGAGCAAATTCGAATACCACAGGGGCAGGATAGGGGTTTTAGATAATCCATATCTTGTTGAGAGGGAGTGTTGACATTGCAACAAGATGATGAGCTTAGTGGAAAGGAGTCGCCTTCACTAAGTGGGCCCAAAGGCTATTTTTGGCGCAAAGTCTATTTTTAGACAGATGGATCATGTTCTATGAGTTGCAGGATGCTATTTTTGGATGGTTGGTCAAGTCAGCAAAAAATAGATGGACTTCTATTTTTAGACATATTGGGCGGAATCTATTTTTAGATTTCCAGTCTAAAAATAGATATGTCGAATATTATTAGCTCTTAATAATATTTGGACTCTAAACATTATATTATTCTCTTGGAGCACTTCAGTTAAGTGCACAGATATGGCATAGGAGCTGACAGAAGGAATTACGCTATTCCTAAGGGTTAAGTGGAGCTATTGCATGGATACTTCAGTTAGAACTCATGTGAGAGAGTTTGATGGAGTTGATTGAGGAAGTTAATGGATTTGTGTTCAGTTTAACTAATCTAAACATAGTTGAGCTATTTTTATTCAGTTTAACTAATTGATACAATTAGTGAGAGTGGTGTGAATTAATTATTAATTAATTCACTAATTATAAACTCATTAATAAACTAAAGAATGCATCAGTTAACTTCAGTGCATGGACAGTTTCAGTGGAGACTAGTGCAAAGATAGGTGAAAGAGCAGGTTAACTATCAGTTGTGACTATACTGTTGCTATTTGCAACACACAGATAGGTGGAGTAGCCCATGAGGATTGTGCAGATCAATCCAGGTGGTTTATCTATTTAATGAAGCCATCCCTTAGCATTAATCACGCAATAGAGGCTGGTTATCAAGTGGAAAAAGATTGGAGCATGTGTTTTGCTAGATCTCGCTTGATAGTGTGTAGCAATTGAGGGTGTGCATGAGAGCTTGTGAGGAGCTTTTGTACTATGATTTTTACATGATCTCCATGAAATACAATATACAGATAGTTGGGGTTTTTAGCTTTAAGCTTTCCCATTAAATATTGTGTTCATATGTGTGATTGTTTGTGGTTTTAATGTATTCATGCAATTTATTTTATTTCTGCATGTGATGATCAATGGTAGAAGAGATTATGTATTATGCATGAAGCTAAAATAGTGTGTGATCAGGAGAATCTCGGTGAAAAATATCTCAGTTATTCAAATTTCTAAAGAAATTTTGCAGAGGTCAACTTCTCTTGAACATATGGCAGCATGATAGTGAGTTTGGTAGTATTTGACATCAAAAGATCAAAGTTCATGATGACAGGGAAAAGAGTAGATGAGAGGTCAAAAGGGATTACCCAAACCCATGGAGGCAATTGGAAAAATGAGATGAGATGTCCCCAACCCGACACGAATGCAGACAAGTGCCATGTTTAAGAGCGACATACTGCCGACATGACATTGATGCTGGTTCCATTTTTCCCCACCATTTCTGGCGATTACCTCTTTATTTTTACACAAGCTTGAAGATGATACCATATGCTTGTCATATAAGTTCGTCCTTCAGACAAACCCAACCTAGTACATTTAATGAGCCCTAGGAAGGAGAAACTCGAATATCGTCATTACGACTGAATCCGATGTCATCAGGGTTTAGCGAGTCTAACAAAGGAAGAACTCGGCGAATTTTCATGTTTAGAGAGTTTGAAAAGACAGCAGAAAAGTAAAATCCAAAAGTCCCTTTTCGTAAATAGTTCCTCAGATCCGAAAAGGTAGAAAACCATGTCTGAGAAAACCTCCTAGTCGCGATAGGCTAGGGTATTCCTCTTTTGTAAATAATCTATCCCAGCCCGGAAAAGGGGTAAACGTATACTGGGTATATGTCATTTTGTGTAAATTTTAACGAGATCGAAACGACAAGGGACTCAGCAATATTTTCATGTTTAGAGAGTCAGAAAAGAGATGAAAGATGACTCCACCTAGAGGAACGAGTGGTATAAAGGGTAGCAACTGGTTCTGGTAATGGTGGAACTGCTCAAAACAAGTAAAGGTTAAGAGGCTAGCTAACAAGACCACTCATCACAGCGGTTCCTCAGGAACGGGTAAAACAACCAAGTGAAGGCATATAATCGGTCAGGCAGATAATGACGATGGAGTGAAAAAACCAAGGCTCATCTGGCAAAAATAGGCTGATAAAATGATGATCACAAGAGGTAAAATGGGAATGGTTTCATTTTTACACAAGCTTGAAACAAAGATAAAATATGCTTGAAATAGTAAGCATGCCCCCAGCATGGTGACTCAATTTGAGATACATGCCCCCCAAGCTTTAGTCCATATGAAAGGCAGATGGAGTGAAGGTTCAAGTTACGAGATCAAGAGAAAGACTCGACTGGGATTTTACGAGAACTTATCAAAGACTCGAATTGAACAGGAAACGTGTTTCATTGTTTTAACGAGGTTGACACATTAAAAGAACTATCCTCAGGACACCTTGTTTCATGGTTTAAGGAGCTTGGCACAAGACAAGGAACTCTGATTCGACAACCTTGTTTCATTTTTTAAGGAGCTTGACACAAGACAAGGAACTCTGCTCCAGCAAACTTGTTTCATTTTTTAAGGAGCTTGACATAAGACAAGGAACTCTACTCCAACATTGTTTCATTTTTTAAGGAGCTTGACACAGGAAAATAACCATGCTCCGACAACCTTGTTTCATTTTTTAAGGAGCTTGACACAAGACAAGGAACTATGCTCCAACATTGTTTCATTTTTTAAAGAGCTTGACACAGGAAAAGAACCATGCTCCGATAGACTTCATCCTAATGAACAAGAATTCATCGCTTCCAAGAGTTGCCCATCTGATGGAAGGAAAACATCTTGGAAGTCTGGACCCAATGCCCCCAACACACGATGTACAACGGCACTATCACTGAGTACAGGCACGAGGTAGGTAGCCACATATTTGACCTGCGGTGGGGTAGATACAATGGGTGGATAAAAACCAGGAAGGGATGATGGCAGGCCAGTTTCCATATCAGGACCAAAGAATGAAATTTGATCAATGGTCACGATCCGTCCTTCATGCGGAAAACAGACCACACGAAAAAGGGAGGAGACAAGCGCTCCCATGGCATAGGTGTAATCACGCCCCAAGAGAATATTGAAATCCAAGGGGCCTGGAACAACCATCACGTCCATATGGACAGTTTTACCTCCTAAAGTAACAAGTAACCTTGGAAGGATCCCTAACGGTTGACTATTTCTACTGTGAAACACCAACAGATTCTGCATAACAGGCACAAGTGGCGGTGAACCGAAAGCATGCCAGGTAGTTGAGGATAGAACACTAATAGATGTGCCTTCATCTATAATGGTGCTGGGTACAACCAGACCAAAGGCATGTACTGTTATCTCGAAAGGCACATAAGACAGAAGGCGGTATCCCCCAAATCGATTCCAATCAAAGGAAGTGACCAAAATACTCGGAGGGGCTACCATCGAACTGAGATGGTCTTCCCCTGGTGTTACGGAAGAAGAAGGAGCATCCTCCACGACCTCCATCTCGAAGGAGGGAGGAGTATCCTCCAGGACCTCCATCACGGGAGGTGGACGAGCAACTTCTTAAGGTATAGGGACAGGAGAATCTTTCTCCAAATCCAAGGAATCTGAAGAAACAAGAAGAACCTGAGGGATGTGAGATCCACTCTCGATGGAAAAGACCTGGTGCACCGAAGACGGGGCTAGCTCAACCGATCCCACGACCAATGGTTGGTCGGGAACGGATTCCTGAATTTGAATTTCAGAGGGAGCGGGATCGACCAAGGATGACTCTTGACCAATCATAGGATCATCTAGTGGAGGACTCAAAGAACGTTGTTTGTAACCAGCCGGAAGGCATGGTCCAGAAATAGATGATTTGTCCAAAATCCTTTTGTCTTCATCCATATACGGACAAAGGTGAATGGCATGGTGTCCTTCACACAACTTACAGGGATTGATAATCTCACCCTGCTTCTTAGGAGCCTTACTAGCACTAGCTGAAGGCGTGCCCCCAACCTGACTCTCGGAAGCCAAAGGCAACGACGGACGATCGTTGGACCATGCTTCAAGCACCTTGGGAATTCCAGGGAAATCTCAAAGAAAAAGGTCTCCCGTGCACAACATGCAAGGGAACTTGACTTTCTGCGGAGGGTTGGAAGGTTTATCAAGAGGAGGTGCTTCGGAGGCAGTAGCTGCAGCCTTAGCCTCTCTCTTATCGGACTTCTTCTTCTTCTTAGCCACCTGGTTACTCAAATCCAGACTTTCACCAAGCAAAGTAGAAGAGGAGGACGCAGAAACAGGTGAATAAGGGGAGAGGCCCACCTTGGAATCAACATGATGTTGCTCAGGTGGAAGAACTGATTGAACAGTAGCCAGGACATTCGGGACCACGAAGGTTGAAAACAACCAAACAGGCAACCCAACAGTTAACCCAGGAAGGGACAACGTTGCCATGTAAGGAGCACCAACATTCCCAAAAGGAGAAAATGACCAGGATTCCCATCGGAGGGGATTCCTTGGTTGGTGAACTCTGGAAAAGTTGCCATCAAAAACTCAAAACCGCACACGGGATAAAAACCAACGCACACAATCAAACGGCCAACAAGCAAAATATAACAGGGCGTGTGATCGTGGGTGATTTATTTTACGACATTGAAACTTAGAAACTTCACCGTTTCATGTTTTAAGAGTCAAGAAACAGATAAAAGGTGACTCTATCTCTTTCAGTTTTGAAGCAAGCGTGAAAGGACAAGCGCTTGATGATCTTTCAAATTTAAGGAGTCAGATAAGATAAAAATGACTGCTCAGGAATTCTAGGAAAAGGGTGTACCAAATAACCATGAACTGCAATATACACCTTGGTTTCAAAATGAAAGAGAAATCAACCAAGGATTTAACGTACGTGCAGGCAATCTCCCCAAATGTTGTGTCCGATGTATCACGGGTATAGGGCGGTAGACTCGGCTTCCTACGGATAAAGGATAGCAACCTAGTGGGGTCTCCCTTTATATACGTGATAGTATGGGGAGCACAAGTCCATACTAGCGCTGTCTAAAGCCAAAAGGCGAATGACAGCTACTAGGTTTAACGACGCCGGAACACGTCTCTAACCTAGACCACTAAATATTTCGTTAATGTTTCAATGCTTCCTTAGGTTGATTGAATAAATTTTGTGGTTGATCTTCAATTATGTCTCGGTTTCAAGGCCCTACCGCATGTCATCTGACAATCTCCTGTATGCAGCTATATGAGAAAAGAAAACTTCTCAATTCAATGAATGCTATCTAGTTAAGGGAAGAGTTTCAAACAATGATGCAACAAATAACAACACTGTAGACGAAATTCTTTCCAAACTAGATGACTTTCAATATCCAAAAGTATTTGAAACATCCAACGATGCGAATAATGCAATGTAATCTATGCAAATTCCTCTTTTTCGAAAACTATGCAATTGTAATCTATGCACAATTTCCTTTTCTTTTCAAATGATAACAATGCACTCAATGCATTTTTCAATGAAATGTGAATCTACTTAATGCATGATTTTAATGAAAGAGAATGCACTCAATGCGATTTTTAGATTTTAATCATTAAACAATGTGATCTAATTTCAATGATAAATCTCAAAAATACTTTTCAATGCAATGTGATCTAACGCATTTTAACAAAAAGAACACTTTGAGACGAAAACTAAATAAACGCAAATCTTCTTAATGAAGGATGAATGCAAAAGAGATGTAAGAAAACGCTAAGAATGAAATCGTTGTTTCAAACACTTTGTAATGAAATTCCTCAAAAGGCTACAAGACATATGAGGTCAAACACAAAGAGGACTTCCAAAGCATGAGATCAAAACAAGGTATTCATTCCCTTTTACATCAAACAATCATGGAAATAAGACATTTCAAAAAATGAGCAATGTAATCTATGCTCATATAGTGAAAAGAACGGAAGGGAAAGACACACTGGTGAAGGATTTAGGGAAAAAATCTCAATTTTCACACCCCTTGAAATTGGCACGACTTTATCATTGACAACTAGCGCCAACTGGCGCAACTTGCTCACTGACAACTAGCGCCAATGGAAAATTGGTGCGGGTTGCTAACTGAAAACAAGCGCCAATGCCTGAAAATGAAAAAATAAAGAATTTCTCCCAACCAAGACCAGACTCACCACTTCAAGCAGAATCTCCAAGACTCAAATGAACCATGTAATCTAGGCTCAAAGCGAGACAAAGCGGAATTTGAATGAAGAAGAATCCAATCACTCAAATAACGCAATAAAATGATAGACAACCACCAAACGAATGCAGAGAAGCAATCACAAAGTTGAATGAGTAGATAAAGACCACAAACTCCCAAGGGAGGCTCGACGCACAATAGCACCTAGATTCCCTAGGGCTAAAATGTAAAATCGATAGAAACGGGCAAACAACCAAAGGATGTTGGACACAGTCAGTCAAACAAGGCTCCAGAACACTTAGGCAGTCAAAAAACTGAAACCAAAACCACAGATCAGGCTTAGAAAGCTCAAAACCAAGCAAACCCTAGCACCTTTCAGCATTGGCGCGACTGTCAGGCTGAAACTAGTGCCATGACAGGATTGGCGTGGGTAGTAAACTGGCAACTAGTGCCAATTGGCACGACTGTCAGGCTATTAAGTGCGCCAGTCAAGTTTTCTATGAAAAAATAAAAATAAGCAATCCAAGAAGCAGACCAGTGATGTTGGAGCTCAAACCAAAAGCCAAAATCATGAAAAGAGCCAGCCAAAAGAGCTGATCAAGCAAGCAAAGTCGAGAATCGACTGAAAGACAAGACAATACTCCAAGTGTTTAGTTCATAAACTAAACCAGAGATTGACTGAAGCAGCGTTCATCTACTTTCACTAATGCAGAGCAAGAGTGTTTCGAAGGCTATCTGGCTAACTTCAGGCTCCGTCTATAGTTTATAAAGCAAACAACAAGCTAACTCCCCAGCAGAGTCACCAATTTGTTGTAGAGGTAAATTCCCTCTGCAGACAGAGATGATCCCTACTAGCCCAGATCGGGTCTAGCAACAATATTATCACGCTAAGATGCAGGTTCCTAATTACAATAAACCAACTTACGAAGAAGGCCTACCTCAATTCCAACACTGTTATTCGTAGAGAAGATGGCGCTCCCATTTCCTTGCTCCTGCAGATCACAATCCTCTCGCTTGCCGCGATCGAACACCTACACACACAAGAAACATGACAAACACAAGCGTAAAACCCGATATATGCAATTATGTATCAGTCAAAGAAGACACAACTCATGATCATAATGACCAATACGAGTGGAACCATAACCCATAGTCGCTTATCATTAATTCATACAAAGGAAAATACAACTAGGCTCTGACACTGAACCTTCCTTCGGCTGGTCGTCAGTGGAATACGTCTCAGTAAAACTTGTCGAGAATGGGGACAAGCCTCTCTCTTCGATCGTCAATCTCCTTACTATGGATTTGGCACTATGAGGACTATCAAAGCTCTTGTATCATTCTTTAGGCTATGAAAGCTCTTGGAGATTAGCTTGCAAGGAGAAATGGCAAGCTTATATAGATGGTGGAAGAGGAGTTGGGATCCCTACAA
The DNA here is from genome assembly GCA_034641835.2 of Pinus albicaulis. Classification (NCBI taxonomy): domain Eukaryota; kingdom Viridiplantae; phylum Streptophyta; class Pinopsida; order Pinales; family Pinaceae; genus Pinus; species Pinus albicaulis. The sequence continues at coordinate 154,846,758 of CM076571.1, read as the reverse complement.
TCATGGGATTGGCCCTATCCTCAAGGAAGCTTCCATGAGAGGTGGAAAACTACTTCCTCTACATGGAAATTCGGAGCCAAACGTCCCAACTCAATTTAGAGACCAGTTCAGGAGTTGGTTGGAGTCAATCTTCCGCCATTTATTTTTAAAAAACACCCTCTATTAAGCCTGGCGTGAGTGCGACTCTGAGATAGAGCGCCAATTAGCACGCCCTCTTTGGAAGATTTCCCCCATTGGCGCGGGTATAACACTGGCTAGTTGCACCAAGGATGAAAAGGCTATTTTTAGGGTTTTTCACAAGGAGATGTCTTCAGGGGAATGAAATTCCATGTCTAGGGGAATGCCATGAAAGTGTTTTCAGATCATGTCACTACTCACAGGTCACGGAATAAGCCCTCCAATGTGCGGGATGGGGAATTGTAGGGACGGTGAAAAATTGTTGTGTAACACTAGTTCTGCCCAAGGTTCATTGAACCACTCCCTTGGAATCCCCTTTTACCTATCAAAAGAACCCTTCATGTTTTTATCTAAGAAGAATTTCCTGCCCTTGTCTTTGAAATGGAATCCCTTCTGTTATAGTTCTCCTGATGATGGCAACTCTATAGCTTCAGAAATATACTTTGGATTCAAAGGGATAGGTAGAATACCCACTATGGTTTCATTCTATTTGTAATTGTTTACAAATTCTCCTGTAACATCCTCATTGTGACCTTTGAACTTTTGGAGAAAACCTATTAAACCTGAATGATAGAGTTTTTCAACTATTTCCTTATTCTAGTGTTCAATTTGAAAGGCTTTAGGATCTGCCCTTGAAGTCATTTTATCTGAAAACAATTTTATGTATCCATCTATTGTCATTAACTTCATCTTTTGTCAACAAAAATTCAAGTACTGGATGTTATTACAGTAGTAGACTTACCTCTTGTTTTACTTCTCTTGCTAAACAATCCTCTATTTTCCCTTTGAAAAATGTGAGCTAACTGCTTCAAATAAACACAAAAATTGATAGAGAGGTTTTAATAAAACATAAAAATTCATGTTTCTATTATCCTACCCTCCATTTAATTCTTTGTACTCTTTAAAAAAAATCTCTCTCTCTGTTTTGTAAAAGAAATTTGACTGTGTAAAACAAAAAAATTGAAAATTGTTTTATACAACAGTGTTTTTCACCCATCAATTTCATACAAAATTATTTTCAAAAAATAGCATGATGTCTATAATTTAAACTCACTGTGTATACAAGAGAATAGTTCAACCATTTCATCAAGAATCTCATGATAAATTCATTGTTTTCCTTCAAACATTCTCCATACTCTGTCCTCTGCTATGTAAAAACATTTTGTATTGTGTCTTATAACTCAATCTTTCCTCCCTAATTCTGTTTCAAATCCTTCTACTAAGTGTGTTAATAAAATAAATATATTACACAACTCAATTAAAACAATCTCACAATGCAATTCGAATTATAATTCTTCATTCTCTATTTTCCATTTATTTCAAAATAGAGGACTGCATGTGAGGATGTGTTTGAGATTACATGTCTTATGCAATGATCCTTGTGATCTTCTACTTTGATCTTCGTGATCTTTCTTCCAGTTTAATTGAGGTTTCAACCAGTGCCAATCTTATTAAAATCCTCACTCATTAACTCACTTAATCAACATAATATTTCGTTGCTTGACTGATGGCAGAGTATTTTTGAAAGGTGTCAAAGTGTTTATGAGTGGTATCAATACAAAACATAACGTAATGACAGGCTTTACGAATCGAAATAGGTGACTCCTTTTATAACTCTCAGTTCATTTTAATAATCTTGAGATCTATTCATGCAACCATTCTTTGTTTTAAACAAAAAAATCCACATTTACTTCTTACCTTCTCCTTCACGAGATTTCACTTCCTGATAGCACGGTTGCTTGACAAGTTTTCCCGATTTGTTGGCTTTGAAACTTCAGTTAACTCCCTTATCGCTCCATTCATCCTCTTTGCTATATTCTTTTCCTTTTCTCTCTGTTTTATCTCTTCTGTTATGCTCTCAACTTCTTCAATGTATTCTCTCTAGTTATACATTCTTATTTTGTTTTCACAAAGTTTTAAACACGGATGCGTGCTTTGACTACATGCTCTCCCTCACTAAGCCTTTTGGAAGGAAATGATGGTGAAAACACAGCATAAATATCTTAGCAATGGTCGTTTCAGGTCTTATAAATGGCGGAAATGGTCTCATACATTTTACAGAGTGTTGTGTTATGGTGTTTGAAATTATCCTAACCGTTCATCAACCACCGCTTGACCGGTTCATGCATGTCTTTTCTTTGACTATCATGCTAGCTCTGGTGTACATTACGTCATTTGTTTTATTCATTATGAAACTCCTTTCACATTTTATTTTTATTACCATGTTTATTTCCATACTCCGCATCATCTCCATGCACCATCATATTTTCTGCTTCCATATTCCACATTATCTCCATTTACATATGTGCCATCATACTTCATCACCGTATGTTATCTCCTCTTCATTCCTCCACTGCTACATTCATTACGGTCTCATCATAGCATAGCATATATCATCATTGTCATGCATTTGGTTTATCACTGCATCATACTTTAGGTTACTTGCATTTTTTTTGTATTATGATTTCACACTTTGCTCCATTACCTTAGTTTATCACCTTTTATGATTGTGCTCTTTTTGCATTGTTTTTACATTTGAAATAGTTGTGCTATATCATATGAATTTTGAAATTTGGTTTTTGCCCTTTTATTTAATTTTTAAAAATCGAATAATGAAGTAGTCACATTTTTAAAATTAAATATTTATAATAATACTAACCTTTGTTTTTTGTTTTGTATATCTTCCAAGGGTTTAATATTGCCCTTTGTTTATGATTCTCTTTGTTTAGAAAATTAGGGTAGGGTATGATATGGATAGGTTATATAATGTTTTATTGAATAGTGGTATGGATATGAATGTGGATAGAATAGGGCTAAAAATCATGGATAATGGAATTTAGATGAAAGTATAGGTGATAACATGTAGATGAAATTTTAGAAAAAAATTTGAAATTTTAAGACCGATTTTTACTCACTGTACTTGTATTCCCTTTTGACGTTCATGATGATTGACATTGTGTTTATTGTTACGACGACTCTTATAGACTATGTAGAGAATTTATTTATTTTTGCATCTGATTTGATTTAGAATAATTATTGTGCAGGTCCCTTTTGCAGGTTAAACTTTGACATTTTCAGGTCCCATCTGATATAATCTTCAATTGATATAACTCAGGTCCCTTCTGACATGTTAAATTTTCAAGTCCCTTATGGCGTATTTTTGCAATAATGTTCAATATTTAAAAATTCTTCTGTCGTAATGATTCAGGTCTTTTTCTAAATAATTTTCTCAATAACAATTCAGGTCCCTTCTATAAATGTCGAATGATGTACCAGGTTCCTTTGTAATTGTAGTTCATATTCTGTCTTCAATTCAGTTGCTGAAAACTATCTTCATAGTTTTTTTTTACTACACACCTTCCCCTAAGTTGATAATTTGACTTGTCCTCAAGTATTTCATGCCTTGGAGGGTATATTTGCAACAACAACAAAAATTAGTACAATAAAATTAAAACAAAAAGAAAATTCATATTGGCCAAACAGGTCGGTTTTCCAATATGAATTTGAGTTTGTATTATTACCGATTTCACCAGAATTTCTGTAAACTCTCTTTTTTATTATATATATATATATATATATATATATTATATATATATATATATATATATATATATATATATATATATATATATATATATATATATATATATATATATATTTGTTCTTCTTCTTCGTCTGCTCGAATTATGGATGGCATATTGCTATGTTGCCCCATTAGTTCCAGATCTAAATCCATCGAAATGTTTCTCATAAAATCCTCTTTATTTATAGGATTATTGTAAATTTTAAGCCTATGTCCATTGACGACAAACGAAAAAAATGCTTCATCAATTGTTTTTATCTTGACAGCTCCATTGTCAAAGATTTCTTCAATCTCATATGGCCTAAGCCAATCAGTTGTGAATTTTGATTTGAAGTCTATGAACTTGGAGGCGAACAAGAGTGCCCAATCTCCTTTCTAAAACAATTTATTCTTTATGAATCGATCATGCCATTTGATCCTTTGTTCTTGGACAAGAGATGTATGTTCAATTGCTTGTTGCTGTATCTCATCGAGTTTGTTTAACACCATAATTCTCTCTTGTTGTGCCTCAGTCAATTCCATCCCCAATTATGTTGCTAACTTGTATGTATGTATTTGAAATTCGATGGGCAATAAGACTTCTTTTCCATACAATAAATGATATGGACTGAACCCAGTTGTGTTTTTCCAATTTACCCTATATGCCCATAGTGCATCTTTCAATTTCTCTGACCAATCCCTTTTGTTCATATTTACAGTCTTCGTCATAATGTCCTCTAGGAATTTATTTGTTGATTCCACTTTTCCGTTGGGTTGAGGATGATACAAAGTTGATTTTCTGTGTTTGATTTTGTATTTCTTCGTAAGATCTTCAACAATTTTAGATGTGAATTGTGTACCTTGTTCAGTTACTATCTGTCTCAGAAGTCCATATCTTACAAATATCTCTTCAAACAGAAAAGACACAACAGTATATTTTGTTTCCCATGCTACTGCCTTGGCCTCCACCCACTTAGTTACATAATTTGCACATACTAGGATGTACTTATTTCCATTAGATGGAGGGTTGATTGGTCCCATGAAATATAAATCCCACTGTTTAAATGGTTCAATCAGTACTTGTGGCTTTAATGGAATTTCATCTGATGCCACTAGTCTACCAATTCTTTGGCAGTCGTCACATATTTTCACATAGGCTCTGGAGTCTTTGAATATGGATGGCCAGTAGTAGCCAATTTTTAGCACTTTGTATGTTGTCATTTTATCTACAAAATGACCACCACATGGTTCATCTTGAAAATATTTCAATATTTTCAATAATTTCATCTTCTCTTACACATTTTCTAATCATTAAATCAGCACCAATATAAAATAGATCTTCGTTGACCCAACTATACCTAGCACTTTCTATAATTATTCTTCGTTTCTGCTTGTTTGTGTAATGAGATGGTAGGATGCCAGATGATAAATAGTTAGCTATATCTGCAAACCATGGAGTTTTAACATTTATAGCAAATATGTTTTCATCTGGAAAATTATCTGATACTAGATTTGGATCACCAGGTGAATGTAGTCTTGACAGAAAGTCTACAACTTGATTATCTTTTCCTCGTCGATCTTGTACTGTAATGTTAAATTCTTGCATTAATAACAGCCATCTAGTTATTCTGCCATTTGTGATTTATTTATTCATTAAATATTTTATGGCGGTGTAATATTCCCAATTAGCGATAGCTAATTGGCAATATTAATTTTTGTTAATTCTGCTTTATATAGTTAGCTTATGAATAAACGTGAGTCAAAGGACCACGACTCACTCTAAAAATAGACGCATATGGTAATTGTGGAGGGCCGAATGGGTCACACGATATAAACGCACATGGTAATTGAGGAGGGCCGAATGGGGCGCATGGCATAAGAGCACTACCCTGGTATCACATCACCATGGTATGGTGGGCTGAGGCGGCCGTAGGATTCGGGAGCGGCCGACGTTGTATAAAAGGGAGGAGCACTTCTTCATTCGGGAGCATGGAAGTTTATGAATTAGAAATTTTTCATTGCAACTTGAGCACGCTGGCTGTTTAGCTAGTCTGTAGTGTTGTTTAGCGCATTGAGTGTCTCCGATCGGAGATCTTGCCCTCAGCCCCAGGGGACTTCGAGTGCCTGCTCGGGTGAGGTAATCTTATCTGTATCTTGGATAGATTATCGATCCGCTGTGTTGGAGGAGGAGCAGTGTGTATTAACGGCATAGCACCAGTAAAGGAATCCAACGCATTTAATCGTTACACAGTGGAACGCAGCCGAATAATCCAGCGCATTTAATCGCTGCACAGTGGAACGCAGCCGAATTGGTGAAGTCCGATCGAATCCTGGAGGATCGCGGCTAGGTCATTACTTGCAGAGATAGCTGCGCGTCTTTGGAGAATCTCTGATCAGCGGGAGATCGCATCATTGTGGATCGTGGACAGAGGGGGCGAGAGCGATCAGAGGAAAGCCCAGATCCACGAGGGATTATGCCTGGGAAATAGCATAGCCGCTCCCGTTAGCAGGAGCACTGATCCAAGAAATAGTAGTCCCGTGCACGCAGATCTACCCAGCAATCTGGGAATAGGTCCCGACCTGCCTTGTGCAGAAATCGGATGTTTTCATTTGATCACCAATTGTATTCCTTTGAAATTATCAGATTAATAAAATGACTCAGCGTTCTCGGATTTCTTGAGTAACTGTACATGATTTCTATACACGTTATTGTTTAATTGCAAATCTACTTGTTTCTTCTCTTTGCATCTAGATCTCTATACCAATTGCTGTGTTTTAAAAGAGTATTCCTGAAAGGGAATATTACAGTGTTATCAGAGCATAGATCTGGCTCAGCCTGTGGAGCTGGTAGTCTATGTCATCAGAAGAAAAACCCTACATCTGCCATAGAGGTAGGAAGTATAGAGATATTGAGCGTAGGTTGAAGAACACCTACGGAGAGGGAGATTGCATCAGGGTAATTGACACCGAACAGGAGGAGCCAGCAGTAGAAGTAGAATAGAAAGAGAAAATGGCAGATGATAGCGATGCAAAACAGTTTGGGGAAGCACTCCTCAAATCAGTGCAGGATCTGGCAAGACAAATAGAAGCGATGGGACAGAGATTCATGGCTGTGGAAGCTAGATAGCGTGAAATCCTAAAGGGTTACCATGTTGATGAGGGGTCGGACACATCCTACCATTTGCAGGAGAAGGTTGCCACTCCAGCATCACATGCCCTCGTTCGTGCTATCATGCCCACTTTCCTGAGTACAGATACGGGGTCAGGAGCAAAAGAAGAACTGGACTGTATAAGTGAGTATTTTGCTGAGTACCAGGCAGCTGGGCAAGAATTCAGGGATGCCATTTTATTTAAAGACTTTGTTCAGATCAAGCGGGACAGCAGACCCCGCGACCATCATAAAGGACACAAACATTATCATGATGGGGATACCCAACGTACAGTAAGCCAATTCCATTTTCCTACGTTTGATGGTTCAAACAGTTCGGCAAAGTCTTGGGTAGAGAAGCTGGATGTATATTTCCAACTCAACCAGATGGCAGAGATAGAAGCCATCAAGGTGGCCACGCTGCATTTGGAGGGTGAGGCTCAGGATTGGTGGTTCCATGGAAGGGTGACGCTTGGACATTCCTCTGTGACTACCTATGCCGAGGTCACTCAGAGACTAATTGACAGGTTCGACCGAAAGGAACCAGAGGAGCACTTTGTTGAACTAACAAGGCTCAAACAGACTGGGAGTCCTGAAAAGTATATTTCAGATTTCCTACAAATTTCAGTGATGGTGCCAGATCTATCCGCAGCATGGATGATCTATATGTTTGTGGAAGGATTAACAGAGCCACTGCGAGGACTAGTCAGATCCACTAGACCAGCCACCCTCCAGGATGCCATCGGCAGGACTAGGGATTTGTAGGATGCCTTACCTCGGGCCAGGACATCCTACCCCCAGAAACCGGCAGAATCAGGGGAGGGTACAGCTCGATGATGATGCCCGAAGGGAATTGAAGAAAAATAGATTGTGCTTTACCTGTCAGGAACCATGGGCACCAGGACACCAATGTGCAGCCGGCAAGGAAATTTTTATTAAGGTCTTCTCTGAGAGTAGCGGGGAAGAGGATGAGTATGAGGATGGGGAGGTAGGAGATAGCCCAACGGATCAAGATCATTTTCCACCCCCACCTTTAGGGGCAAGAGGTACAGCCTTTGCACCCACAGGGGGGACCCTTGCATCATTACGAGGAGTACCCAAGTATCTGACACTACGAGTTTGAGGGACAGTACGTGGGCAGCGCGTGTCAATCCTAGTAGACAGCGGGGCAACCCACAACTTCATCGATGCACAAATGGTTGAAAGGAGAGGCATACCAATAGAGAGCTTCGACGCATTTTCAGTATTGGTCCCAGGCGATCAGACGATGCAATGTGCCAGGTATGTTCCAGAACTGGCTGTAACAATGGGAACCTACACAGTGACCGACCACTTTTTCATGGTTAACATACCAGACACCAATGTGGTGCTGGGTGTACAGTGGCTGATTACTTTGGGAAAAGTCACCACATATTGGGAGGCCTTGGAGATGGAATGGGATGACAAGAAGACTGGGAAGCATGAGAAGATACGTGGAATGCACACTTACCCACCTCAGACTGTTTCGGCTCATCGGATGGAGGCAGAATTCCGGAAGGGAGACATAGAGTGGGCAGTTGAGTTACGAGCATCAATGACAGAGGCTGCTAGGCAGAAAGTTAATCCCGATATACAAGCCATCCTCGACAAGTATGAAGCAGTATTTGGAGAGATACCGCTGGGACAACCACCACATAGGGGGTTTGAACACACTATTGAGTTAGAAAAAGGTGTCCAGGCCATTATTACCACACCCTATAGGCACCCCAAGGCTTATCGGGATGAGATTGAGTGGGCCATCCAGGAGTTGCTAGCTCTTGGGCATATTCGGCCTAGCACCAGTCCTTTTGCTTCCTCGGTGGTGTTGGTGAAGAAAAAGGATGGCACATTGAGAATGTGCATTGACTATAGGGCCCTAAATAAGAAGACCTTGAAGAATAGGGACCCCATACCGCGGGTTGACGAGCTGATGGATGAGCTAAGAGGAACTTAGTTCTTCTCAAAAATCGATTTGAGATCTGGGTACCACCAGATTCCCGTAAGGGAACAGGACATCCCGAAGACCACTTTCAGGTGCCATTACGGTCAGTTTGAATTTTTGGTCATGCCTTTTGGACTAACTAACGCCCCAACTACTTTCCATTCATGCATGAACCATATCTTCCGTAGTCATCTGAGGAAGTTCGTGTTGGTTTTTTTTTACGATATATTGATATATAGCCGGACTTGGGAGGAGCATCTCCAGCACATAGAAGCAGTATTGCATATCTTAGAGGAGAAACAGTTCTATGCTAAGCTCTCCAAGTGTGAGTTTGGGATGACTGAGATGTTGTATTTGGGCCACATCATAGGAGTGGATGGAGTGAGGGTCCATGAGGAGAAGATCAGGGCCATCAAAGACTGGCCAGAGCCCAAAAACGTGACGGAGCTTCGAGGATTTATTGGCATCTGCACCTATTATAGGAAGTTCGTCAAGAATTTCTCTCAGCTTGTGGTACCCCTTATAGATCTGACAAAGAAAGGGGCATTCAGTTGGTCAGATACAGCACAGCAGGCTTTTGACAGGCTCAAGGAGGTTATGAGCAGATGTCCAGTGCTTGCATTGCCAGATTTTACACAGCCTTTTATTTTGGAGTGCGATGCGTCAGGAGAAGGGATCAGTGTAGTCTTGATGCAGTTAGGCCACCCTATAGCCTTCGAGAGCAGAAAGCTCCTTCCCCATGAGTGGTTGTATCCTATATATGACAAGGAAATTTTGGCCATTATGCATGCATTGGCCAAATTCCAGCAGTACTTAGTGGGCAATAGGTTCCGAGTAAGGACTGATCACAACAGTCTCAGGTTCTTCTTGGAGCAGAAAGAGCTACAAGAAAGGCAGCAGAAGTGGATCAGCAAGATCTAGGCCTATGAATTTGACATTGAATATCTCACAGGGAAGAATAACGTGGTAGCCGATGCACTTTCGCATAGACTGGCTACGTTGTCTCTAATGAGCCTGGATATAGATTGGAGGGATCGACTCTTGGTGTAATACTCCAAGGATAGATTTGCATGTGAGGTTCTGGATGGTCAAGTGACCGACAGCAGATATAGGGTGATGGATGAAATCATCTACTATAGAGATAGGATTTTCTTAACAAAGGGCTCCCAGCTCAAGGATAAGATACTTCAGGCGTCTCATGACTCACCATTGTCCGGACATCAGGGGTTTAAAAAAACCTACCGGGCCATCTGGGAGAGGTTCTCATGGAAAGGCCTCAAGGAGTACATGCTCCGGCATATCAGGGAATGCGAAGTTTTTCAGAAGAATAAGGGGGAGATGAACCATCCCGCAGGCTTGTTGCAACCTCTTCCCATTCCGAAGGGGAAATGGGAGAGCATCTCGATGGATTTCATCACCGGGTTGCCCACGGTGCAAGGCAAAGACTGCATATACGTCGTCATTGATCGGCTGACAAAGTATGCTCACTTCTTCGCCATATCTGCACATTACATTGTAGCACAGTTGGCGGAACTGTTCTTTAAGGAAATTTTCAAGTTGCATGGTCTTCCCAAGACCATCATCAGCGACAGGGACAGTCGCTTTATGGGCGGATTCTAGCAGGAGCTCTTTCAACTGGTAGGGACGGAGCTGACACCAAGCACCAGCTATCACCCACAAACAGATGGGCAAACTGAAATAGTGAACAAATGGCTGGAGGGCTACTTGCGTAACTATGTGACTGAGCAGCAGAAAACATGGCTAAAGTGGCTACATCTAGGGGAGTATTGTTACAACAACACATATCACATGTCCATCGGAATGACACCATTCTATGCTTTGTATGGGTACCATTCTTTGTCTTTTGTTGATATGATGTTGGGTGCTAGTAAGGCTCCGAGAGCCAAAGACTAGATCCAGGAGAGTCAAGACATTCTCCGCGCTCTCAAGGATAACATGGCTACAGTGCAGAACCAGCAGAAGCGGTATGCCGATAAGGGATGGAATGTAAGACAGTTTGAGGTAGGAGACTTGGTCTACCTACATTTGCAACCATACCGACAGTCATCACTAAAATAGAAGGGAGCTGAGAAGCTTAAGCCTCGTTTTTATGGGCCATACCGGGTGATACACAGAGTTGAACAGGTTACGTATGAGTTGGAGCTGCCCCAAGGCAGCAAGATTCATAATATTTTCCACGTATCATGTCTGAGAAAGCATTGGGGCAGCAGGTGACCGTAACGAAGGAGCTGCCACCGACAGATGATGAAGGAAATTTGGTATTACAACCTGAGGTGATTATTGATGTCAGGGATAGGAAACTATGAAACAGAACCATCCGGGAGTTCTTAGTGAGGTGGAAGAATTTGCTGGATGAGGATGCGACTTGGGAGAATGAGAAAATCTTGCAGCACCCATCACTACAATTGCTTGGGGTCAAGCAACACTCTGCGGGGGGGGGGACTGTAATATTCCCAATTAGCGATAGCTAATTGGAAATATTATTTTTTGTTAATTCTGCTTTATATAGTTAGCTTATGAATAAACGTGAGTCAAAGGACCACGACTCACTCTAAAAATAGACGCATATGGTAATTGTGGAGGGCCGAATGGGTCACGCGATATAAACGCACATGGTAATTGAGGAGGGACGAATGGGGCGCGCGGCATAAGAGAACTACCCTGGTATCACATCACCATGGTATGATGGGTTGAGGCGGCCGTAGGATTCGGGAGCGGCCGACGCCGTATAAAAGGGAGGAGCACTTCTTCATTCGGGAGCATGGAAGTTTATGAATTAGAAATTGGTCATTGCGACTTCAGCACGCTGGCTGTTTAGCTAGTCTGCAGAACTGTTTAGCGCATTGAGTGTCTCCGATCAGAGATCTCGCCCTCAGCCCCAGGGGACTTCGAGTGCCTGCTCGGGTGAGGTAATCTTGTCTGTATCTTAGATAGATTATCGATCCGCTGTGTTGGAGGAGGAGCAGTGCGTATTAACAGCACAACACCGGTAAAGGAATCCAGCGCATTTAATCACTGCACAGTTAAACGCAGCCGAATAATCCAGTGCATTTAATCGCTGCACAGTGGAACGCAGTCGAATTGGTGAAGTCTGATCGAATCCTGGAGGATCGCGGCTAGGTGATTACTTGTAGAGATAGTTGTGTGTCTTTGGAGAATCTCTGATCAGCGAGAGATCACATCATTGTGGATCGCAGACAGAGGGGGCGAGAGCGATCAGAGGAAAGCCCAGATCTGTTAGGGATTATGCCTGGGCAATAGCATAGCCGCTCCCGTTAGCAGGAGCGTCGATCCGAGAAACAGCAGTCCCATGCACGCAGGTCTACCCAGCAATCATATCGCGAGCAATCTTGGAATAGGTCCCAACCTGGCTTGTGCAGAAATCGGATGTTGTCATTTGATCACCAATTGTATTCCTCTGAAATTATCAAATTAATAAAATGACTCAGTGCTCTCAGATTTCTTGAGTATCTGTGCATGATTTCTATACACGCTATTGTTTAATTGCAAATCTACTTGTTTCTTCTCTTTGCATCTAGATCTCTATACCAATTGTTGTGTTTTAAACGAGTATTCCTGAAAGGGAATATTACAGGTGGAATGATCCATGTGGATATAAACTTGATAACCTGTTATATAATGTCGAAATTTATTAACTGCATGTACTACAACTAACATCTCTTTCTCTGTAATAGTGTAGTTCAATTCTGATGGTGTTAAGTTTTCACTGATGAAATATATGGCATAATTGAATTGATTCTCTTTTTGTCCAAATGATGCTCCAATATTTGTATCAGATGCATCAGTTTAAATGTGAAATGGTAAAGACCAATTAAGTCCTTAAAGAATGGGTGCAATTGATAATTTTTCATTTAATTTTTTATACTCATTTTGACAGTTATTTGTCCATTGGAATTCCACATCTTTCATAAGTAACTTGAATAATGGAAAAGATATTTTACTGAAATTTTCAATAAATATTCTATAGTAGCCTTCATAACCCAAGAAACTTCTAACTTATTTTTGTGTTGTGGGTGGTGTTAAATTCACAATGACCTAAATTTTTGTTGGGTCCACCTTAATCCCTGAAGAAGAGATATGGTGTCTCAACACTATCCCTCAGTTAACATCATAAAACATTTTTCATTACTGAGTGATAGATTTTTCTCAATGCATTATTTTAACACTTTTTCAAGATTTTTTAAACAATCATCATATGTTGTACCATACACAGTGAAACCGCCCATGTGTTTCCACACACTCATGAATTAAATCAACAAATATTGCAAGAACTGCTCTCTAAAAAGTAGCAGGTGCATTACACAAACCAAAGGGTAATACATTGTATGCATATGTTCCCCATGGGCATGTGAATGGTGTCTTGTCTTGATCTTCTAATGCTATCTTTATCTGATTATATCCACTAAATCCATCCAGAAATGAAAAGAACTTATTTCCAGCTAATGAATCTAACACTTGATTGCTAAATGGTAAAGGAAAGTGGTATTTTAAAGTAGCTTTGTTGAGTTCTCTGTAATCCACACACATTCTCCATTTCCCATTTTTCTAGATACTACAACTAAGGGTGAAACCCATTGACAATCTGAAATAGGATAGATAAATCCGCCTTGTAATAGTTTATGTAATTCGTCTTTCACTATTTACTTCATCATGGGGTTCATCCGTCATGTACAAAAAATAAATGTAGAGAAATAACACAAAACATACACATTACACAATAGTTGATAATGGAGTTCACCCCTCGTGGGCTACATCTCCATAGACCTGCTTCAACTGGCTAGGCCCTCTTGGGATTAATGGTAAAATGTATGATTACATGCACCTTTAATGCTCCAGTGTATTTTCAACCTACTCCATTGGATTCAAAAGACACAAAAACCTCAGAAATGATTATTCAATCTCTGAAAATGGTTTCCAGTTGATCTAGGCTTGACCTCCTCTCCCGGTGGCCCTCAGCTTCTTTAATCTTCAAAGTGGAAATAACACTTTCAGAAGTGCTCCAATGCCTCTGCAACCTATTCCATTGTGTTTAGAGCATCAAAATTATCTAATAATGACTCTTCTTGCTCTCAATTTTGGTCTTCAACTGATCTAGGCATGGCTTTCCCTCCTGGTGGCCTTGGGCTTCGTTTTTCTTCAAAGTGACAATTTTTTTTTTAGAATTGCTCCTCTACCTCTGAAACCTATAATAATGGATTTATAAGATGCCAATCTGCTAGGAATTACTCTTCCTTAGCCAAAATTGGTCGAAAATTTCTCTAGATATGCTTCATTTAATTTTCCTACGAAATCTCCTCCAAATCTGGAGAAGACTCCAATTAGGACCGTCAAAGTTGGAAGTCCGTGAATTTGATATGACCACCAAAAATTCTGCTAACTTAACTCTGAGTTAATTAACATAATTGTTGCAATTAAGGGTGGATTAACTATGGATAAACTCGATTAGTTCATAAAGCGCGTTTAATACTAATCTGTATTTAGAAATGTATTAGCGCTAATACAAAGGTTTGGGGTTTAATTAAACCCATATTAAACTTTAATCCGTGCTCAAACCAAACTCTGCCTGCTCAGGTCTTATGGCTTGGTCTCATGGGTAGGGGCTAGCCTGCAGGGCTGGCCCCCTCCAAACCCCCACCATATCAAACTTGCAACAATAAATATTGATTGGCCGCATAGTCTATTAAGACTTGATGTTGTGGCCCATTGGTATGGAGGGTGTGTTCGTAGGCAGGAGGTCATGGGGTCGAACCCCTACCTCCACCCATCTTATACATATAATTTTTCATCGAATAACATTACATTCCAAACCTTGGTTTTAAATAAAATGTGCTCCACCATAGTTTGAAACTTTGGAATACTATTAATTCGGATTTGATAATAATATGCCAACTTTGAAATATATATGGTATTGTTCAGAATTTGTAATGATTCAACCATTTCATATGAATTCCGGAGTTTGGCATATAATTTTCAATTTGACCTTGGATAGGGTCCACAAGAGGGGGCATGTGGCAACCCCTAGCTACACCACATGTCAACCTCTGGTTGGCGTGTCCATCCATTAAAAAAAAATCAAATTCAGCCTTAGGAGCAACCATTTAAAAAAAAAAATTCACCTTCAAACCTTGACTGATGAATCCTGCAGTGACATTTTTCACAGTGTCACTGGGAAAAATTTGAGAAAACCCAAATTTTTACCTTTGACCCTGTTTGACCGTTTTTTTTTTTTTAAATTCAACTATTTTGAACGGCGGTCAATAGGCTCTAACTTCCTCATACGGACTCTGTTTTGAGTGAAATGAATTGCATTGGATTCCTGATGACGGGCCGGATCAGGTCATTCTAGTTTGGTGCAATTTTGAGCTCTTTGATTTTTTTGGCAAATTTTTGACCCTAATCCAGATTCTGATCACTCCTTCCGACTGATAGGAGTTTGGACCCACAAAAGCTAGTTATCTCATGAGATTTGAATACTCTTATGTTTCCCATGTTCTATAATCTTTATTCTACTTAGAAAAATCGCCATGACAACCACTTGGGTTCACTGACATGCCTTGCCTTGCAAATGGCTTGGCTCTTCAACCAATGTTCTCATTTTGTTGCTAACCCAATCCAACACTTTTTGGCTACTTGCTCACTGATATAACACTTTTTTGTACCTACAAATCAATCCCTCAGTGCTTGGAAAACTAACTTATTGCCTTCCCACTGAGAATCATGTTCCTCCTTTTCACAAACATGCATTCAGTGGAAGCTTCTCCTTGGAAACCACTTTCCCAAGTTAAGCCCATCTAAGTCAACTACAGCAATGAGTTCCAAAATCAGTAATAATAAGAAAAGAAATGACCATTATTTTACCTCCATGGTTCCAAATTTCACATCTGGAAGAATGCATTTGCCACCTCTTTCTCTTCTTGGCGTCAACAATGGTCTACAATGGCTAAAAAAATTTCGCTGCAAATTATTTTTAGCATCTTGTCCCTGTTTCCATCATCCTCCAGTTTTACATACTGCTAATTCCATGGATTTGAGTGTTGGGTATGTGTTATATTCTTTCCATGACTAGCCCCACGCGTTGTATGTTGCACCAGGCACAGCAGGGGGGTCACAGGGGGGGCGACATCCCCCCCTGTTGGGGTCTGGGGTAGCGCCTCGGCAAAAACAAATTTGGTGTATGGTCCCACTCATAGGCAGACCCACCCATGTTTTGTGCATGAGTTTGCACATGGTTTTGGGGTATGATGGTTTTCGGTCCCTGGTATTTTTTAGATCCAGTCAAGGGAACTACGGTTATGTTCTAATCCAGGGTTAATGGATTGGGGTTTATGTATGCTTCAGCATGTATATATATGTGTTGTAACACTAAAAGGAACATAATGAAAAATCAAGTTGGTCGTCCCGATTTGGGATCCATGGGAAAATCTCTGTGTTTATCTGTTTTATGTTTTATGCTCTCGCTATTGTTTATTTTCTGTTATAAGATTCGTGTGTAGATAATTTATGTTTAGGGTTAAAACCTACATTTGGTATCAGAGTTGTTTGCCTTCAAGGACGCCGTCGAGGGTTTTTGCTCGTCCGAGGTAGACCCTGTTCAGTGGGAGATCTGTGGGATCGATTCTTGCGGTGAAAGAAGATGGCGAGCGGCGGAAAGATAGAGATCGAGAAATTTAATGTTCAGAGTTTTGAGTTGTGGAAGCTCAAGATGGAGGATCTGCTGGTGGATAAAGATCAGTGGATCGCGGTAGATCCAGGTACTAAACCAACGGCAATGTCAGATGAAGACTGGAAGAAAATGGATCAGAAGGCTAAGAGCACAATACGGTTGTGTGTCTCAGATTCAGTATTGTTGAATGTATCTGGGGAAGCTATGGTGAAGAATTTGTGGGAAAAACTTGGGACTTTGTACCAATCTAAGTCTCTGGTGAATAAGTTGTTCCTGCGGAAAAAGCTGTATAACCTGAGGATGAAGGATGGAGACTCGGTGACAAAGCATCCGAACGCCTTCAATACTGTGGTAAGTCAGCTGTCATCTGTTGATATTAAAATCTCAGATGAAGATAAGTGCATCAGCTTGTTGTGTTCTCTACCAGATTCATGGGACAGTCTGGTTATTGCAATAGGTAGCAATACAACTACCTTGAATTTTGATGACATTGTCTCAGCCTTGCTGTCGGAGGAAATGAGACGAAGAAATATGGAGGGTCAGAATGGAGATGCCTTATCTGTACGAGGAAGGTCCCAGAACAGAAACAAGAATAAGGTTTTGAGTGGGAGATCTAAATCTAGAGGGAGATCTAAATCTCCTGGAAAGTTTGTAAAGGTGTGCTGGAAATGCGGAAAGGAAGGGCACTACAAAAGGAATGCAGATCTAAAGCTCCTGAGAAAGGAAAGGGATCTGATGAAGGTCCTTCTGCAGAGGCAAAAACCACCTCGGATGAAGGTGGGGATGTGTATTTGGCTTCTTCTTCAAATACACATGTATATCATGAGTCATGGTTGATTGACTCAGGTGCATCCTTTCACTTCACTCCCCATAGGGAGTGGTTCTGCGAGTATGAGAAATATGATGGTGGTGATGTCTTCCTAGGGGATGATAGGAAGGCCAAAATCGTCGGACGTGGAAAGGTCAAGCTGAAGCTGCAAGGTGGGAGGATTAGAACACTTCCTGGTGTTCTGCATATTCCTGCATTGGCCAGAAATCTGATTTCTGTAAGTAAGATGGATGATGCAGGTGTAAAAACAGTGTTCGAGAAAGATGCCTGCAAGATGGTTCAGGGAGCACTGGTATTAATGCGGGGAGTTCGGATTGGAACTCTGTACAAGCTACAAGGTAGCACTGTTATTGATGGGTGTAACAGTTCTGTGGTTCCTGAAAGAGGAGCGGAAAGCCTAGCTGTCTCTGGAGAAAAGACCATGCTATGGCATCAAAGGCTTGGACATATTGGAGAGAAGGGCCTTCGGATACTGCATAGAAATGGTATGGTAGAAGGTATGTCTAATTTCTCTCCGGATTTCGATTTCTGTGAACATTGTGTATATGGGAAGCAGAATCGGGTGAGTTTTCCTTCTGGTGCTAAGAGGGCGAACAAGATATTAGAACTTGTGCACAGTGATGTGTTTGGACCTGTGTCAGTTCCATCACTGGGAAAGTCTGTGTACTATGTTTCATTCATAGATGACTTCTCAAGGAATACATAGATATATTTCTTGAGGAAGAAATCTGAAGTCTTTGACAAATTTAAAGAATTTAAGGCTCTGGTGGAAAACCAGACAGAGAAGAAGATAAAGGTGCCGAGGACAGATAATGGTGGGGAGTTCTGCAAGAAGGAATTTGAAGAGTTCTGTAAGAAGTGTGGTATAGCACGAAAGAAGACTACTCCATATACACCGAAGAAAAATGGAGTTGCAGAAAGAATGAACAAAACACTGATGGAAAAGGCAAGAAGCATGCTCAATGGTACCGGGTTAGGACAAGAATTCTGGGCAGAGGCAGTGGAGACTGCATGCTATCTGGTTAACAGATCACCTTCATCAGTGTTGGAGAATAAGACTCCACATGAGGTATGGACTGGTAAGAAACCCTCTCTTTCACATCTAAGGGTATTTGGATGTGATGCATATGTACATGTTGCAAAGGAGAAAAGGACCAAGTTGGATAATAAATCTGAAAGGTGCATCTTTATCGGGTATAAGGATGGTTTAAAGGGTTACAAGCTTTGGAACCCAGAAACAAGGAAGGTTGTGTATAGCCGAGATGTGGTGTTTAGAGAGGTGAAAGATGTTGTTACACATGAAGTCCTACCAAAGGAACTTGAGAAGATAGAGTTTGAGCTAAAGGAGGATGAATCAGACTCTACAACAGAAGAAGACTCAGAAGAGGAAGAGCCACAAACTCCAGCTTTGAGAAGATCAGCTCGGGAAAGAAGACAACCAGAAAGGTATAGTCCATCTACTTTCTATTCAAATTTTTCCTTAACTATAACTGATGATGATCCCAGAACTGTCAGGGAGGCAGTAGATTCAGAGGATGGAAAACTCTAGAAGGAGGCCATGGTTGATGAAATGGCATCCTTGCACAAGAATGAGGCATGGGATCTAGTGGAGTTGCCGGCTGGAAGGAAGCCCATCGGGAGCAAATGGGTGTTTAAAAAGAAGATGAATGTAGAAGGCAAGGTGGAGAAATACAAAGCTCGGTTGGTAGCAAAAGGTTATTCCCAGGTGCTAGGAATTGATTTTGGTGATATTTTTTCTCCTGTTGCCAAGGTTACTTCTATTAGATTACTTTTATCTGTTGCTGCTGCATTTGATTTTGAGATAGAACAGATGGATGTGAAGACAACATTTCTTCACGAGGATCTAGAAGATGAGATCTACATGAAGCAACCTGAAGGCTTTATGGTGAAGGGTAAGAAAGAACTGGTATGCAGGTTGAAGAAGTCTCTGTATGGGTTAAAACAGTCACCAAGGATGTGGTATCAGAAATTTGATACCTATATACGGGGACTTGGCTTCACCAGAAGCAAGGAGGATCACTGTGTTTATTTTAAATTAATTGGTGACCGTGTTAATTATTTGGTCTTGTATGTGGATGATATGTTGTTGATTGGAAATGACAAAGAAATTATCCAAGATTTGAAGACCCAACTGTTCTCCAAATTAGACATGAAGGATCTTGGTGCTGCAAACTATATTTTGGGCATGGAAATTAAGAGAGATCGGGCAAAGAGGAAGCTCTGGTTAAACCAGAGGAAGTATGTCGAGACTATATTGTAGAGGTTCAATATGCAAGATAGTAAACCAGTGAATGTTCCTATTCCTGTAGGTGTAAAGCTGTCTGCTGAACAGTGTCCCAAGACACAAGAAGAAGAGGAGTATATGTCCCGTGTTCCATATGCAAGTGCAGTGGGTGGCCTGATGTATGCAATGGTCTGTACTAGACCAGACATTGCACATGCAGTGGGAGTATTGAGCAGGTTTATGTCAAACCCAGGGAAGGAGCATTGGACAGCAGTGAAGCAGGTTTTCAGATATTTACGTGGCACTAGTGATTATGGCTTGTGCTACCAGGGAAGACCAGGATTGGAAAGAATGTTGGAAATTCATGGTTTTGTTGATGCAGACTGGGCTGGAGATCTGGACCAAAGAAGATCTACAAGTGGGTATGTGTTTAGCCTATTTGTAGGTGCAGTCAGTTGGATGAGTAAAAGACAGTCTGTAGTGGCGCTTTCAACTACAGAGGCAAAATACATAGCAGCCATTCATGCAAGCAAGGAAGCAGTTTGGTTGTAGAGATTGTGTTCAAGTATGGGGTTGGTACAACAAGCTATAAGGATAGACTGTCATAGCCAAAGTGCAATTTTCTTGGCTAAGAACCCTACTTATCATTCAAAGACAAAGCACATTGATGTTCAATATCACTTTGTTAGAGATATGGTTGAAGCTAAAAGGGTGTTGCTGGTAAAGGTGGACACTTTGAAGAATGTTGCAGATGCATTGACGAAGTCTGTGAGCACTCAAAATTTCTCTTGGTGTAGAGAAACAATGGGTGTTGAAGAATTGGCCCAATGACTAAGCTCTCCTGTGGCCCCCTGTGGAAAGAAAACAACAAGTGGGAGAATGTTGGGTATGTGTTATATTCTTTCCACGACTAGCCCCACGTGCTGTATGTTGCGCCGGGCACAGCAGGGGGGTCACAGGGGCGGCGGCAGCCCCCCTTGTCGGGGTCCTGGGCAGCGCCCCGACGAAAAAAAATTTGGTGTGCGGTCCCACTCATAGGCGAACCCACCCATGTTTTGTGCATGAGTTTGCACATGGTTTTTGGGGTACGATGGTTTTCGACCCCTGGTATTTTGTAGATCCGGTCAAGGGAACTACGGTTATGTTCTAATCCAGGGTTAATGGATTGGGGTTTATGTATGCTTTAGCATGTATATATATGTGTTGTAACACTAAAAGGAATATAATGAAAAATCAAGCTGGTCATCCCGATTTGGGATCCAGGGGAAAATCTCTGTGTTTATCTGTTTTATGTTTTATGCTCTCGCTATTGTTTATTTTCTGTTATAAGATTCATGTGTAGATAATTTATGTTTAGGGTTAAAACCTACATTGAGAATGAAGGCTAAACATGAGCCTCTTGCTCAAGAGTGGACCTTCCCAAAATTTGGTGACATCTTGTCACAAACACAACCATCAATCTAAAAAACACATCATGCAAGAAACATAACTCGAAGACATATCCTTTTTCTCCTTCAAAGCAACAAATTTCACATCATGTGAACATCTCCATGTACTGTTACATCTTGGTGTACAAACCATCGACCAAACCAAGTCGACACTCATGCATCTTCTATCAATCAACCAACACAAGTCGACACTCATGCATGTGAAAATGATTAACACTTTCAAGTTGACAAAAAAAAGTGAGTCACATACTCCACTTTCAAACACCTACTTGGCGTAAACATGAAACATGCATTCAATTGGAAAATAAATTCATCAATCATCAAAAGACATGCAAAGTCTTAATTGGATAAGAAATCTAACCATATCTTACCAAACCATTTCAATGGTGCTTCTTTTAGCTTCACATCATCATGTGAATCATCCTAACCCACATCAATTATGGAATCCTCTTTTCCATTCTCTCCACATCAATTATGGAATCCTCTTTTCCATTCTCTCCACGATCTCTCTCCACATTCTTCAAATTTCATGCATGACTTGTTGGGTACAAAGTCCAACACTTATCTACAAGATAAATTTTCTTATGGCAATGAGTGCAAAACAATTGCATTTTCTTTTCAACATGGTTTTACTTGTCCAATGGACCTTTGGATTTCTGCCTCATCTGTTTAGAAATTTTCCTGTGAATGGATATGTTCTTGCAACATCTTGAAACATTATGGTTATTCAAACCACAAAAGGAACATGCAAGCTTTCTCCAAATATTATGTGAATATTTACCATGTTTATCATAATAAAGAGAAACTTTATTAAAAGCATATTTATACCTTGAGCAGTCACCTTTGTCTCCTTCTTGAAGAGGTGAACATGATGAGGTAGTAGCTCTCTTCAGAATAACAACAATGCATTCAGATACTTTATAGCTTTCAACATCCTCTTGTTCGCCATTCTCATTAGTTGCATGCTTATGAGCATCTTCTTGCAAAGTGGGTGTAAAACTTTTGCATTCCTCATGAACACAATATTCACAAGATTGAGGTAATTAACATGAAATTAAAGTCCTTCTTGGAACACCTTCATGTGCCTCCTTGGCTTTGGAGGATTCTCCATCATGTTGTTCATAACTGAGACCCAAATACTTAGGCCTTTCCTCAACAACAATTGGCTCAACTATGCCTTGTGCATCTTGGGTATGTGTTATATTCTTTCCACAACTAATCACATGTGGGGGTGTAAGAGGGGGGGTGATAGGTCACAGGGGGGGGTGGTAAACCCCCCTGTTAGGGTCCGGGGCAACACCTCGGTGAAAATTTTTGGTCCTTAATTTCCAGTGGGTGGTCCGCGCCCATGTTTTTGTGCATCGTTTTGCACATGGTTTTGGGGTACGATGGTTTTCAGCCCTTGGTATTTTTTTAGATCCGGTCAAGGGAACTATGGTTATGTTCTAATCCAGGGTTAATGGATTAGGTTTTATGTATTCTTCGACATGTATATATATGTGTTGTAACACTAAAAGGAATATAATGAAATATCAAGCTGGTCGTCCCGATTTGGGATCCAAGGGAAAATCTCTGTGTTTATCTGTTTTATGTTTTATGCTCTCACTTTTATTTATTTTCTATTATAAGATTCATGTAGAGATAATTTCTATTCAGGTTTAAAACCTACAGTGCATGTTTACCTAAACCTTTACCTTCATAACCCATTTTCATCAAAAATTTGGACCCTATTCCTCTAGTGTGTCTTTCAAAAGCACCTACACATTCATCTTGAGAAGAATTAGAAGATAAACTTGATTTTCATACCTCTTTTTTAAGCACATACTTGGGTAAGGTTTCCTTGGCAACATGGAGTTGATTCTCCATCTAATGCATCTGTTCTATAGTTTCATTTGCAATATGGAGTCAAGCCTCCATCTCATGCATCTTTTCAAGGAGCTCTTACTTCTCCTCCTTCATGGCAATCAACTGCTCTTGAAGTGTAATGATCTCCCTCTTGTCTTCATACATCTCTTGCATCATAGCATTCATAATTTAGAGCTTCTGCAACATCTCTTTATCAAAGAGATTTGCTAAGGAAGATTGACTTGAAACATCATTTAATGAAGCTAAAATCACACTTGCAATGAAACAAAGCTTCTTTGCTATGATTTGAGAATTGAGCTCTCAATCTTGACCTTATCCTTCACACATAAACTTGCACACAATTAAATTATTCTTGCACAAATTGCAAAAACAAATATATTATTCTAGCTAACCTTGGCTAAAATGAGCTAAAATTTTCTTTGATACCAACTTGATCTGAATATGGGAAAATATTTTTGATTTGCTAGCTCCCTTATCATTTAAATAAAAGTGTGTTTAGGATAATCTCAAGTTAACCAATTGTGAATGGGTTTATGTGTCAAGTTTTAAAGTGTCTTGATGAGAAATTTATGAGTTAATTAGCTTTTAAAAACTCATGTACATCAAATAAAATGCAGAGAAATAACACAAAGCATACACATTACACAATAGCTAATAACGGATTTCACCCCTTGTTTTACGGAAATACAAACCTATGGATAAGTATGCTTTCCCTAAGTGGTGGTTCTCTTAGAACAACAAAAAGAAAGATATATGACCTTTTCCTTAAATTAAATAGATAAAGGGAGAGAAACCTACTTGTAATTTTTTCGCTTTCCCTCGCCTCCCTTCGTCGCTTTCGTCACTCTCATTCCAACTTAACTCTCTTTATTGATACCTGCCATGGAAAACAGAAGACAAGAAACAACATAAAGGAAATACGATCTATTCAAATTAAAAAAATTGAATCGATTAAACTCATTAATACACATATAACATCATTTAAATGTGCATTAGGAAAGGAACAAATGTATTTATCATGAGGTAGAAGGAAGAGTACAACCAGTTGATCGATTCGCTATCACTCATCCAGCTTGAGTCACATCCTCATCATATCTAGCATCAACAATCCAGCAGCATCAGAGTAAATGCACAACACCTTCAAGAGTTGATATATCTCCAACATAACTCTACTTAACACAAATTCTTGCTCTCTTGTGCACTATGTTCAGTTCTCTATTTATAATTAGATGAAGGTAGTTTGAAATAAATGAATCATTGAATGGTTTTCCTAAAAATGGATGAATATTTTTCCTTGTTCGTGGGAATAGGAGGATAAGAGGTTTAATGATTTCATGGGTTTCAAATTCGAGGTTATCAGATGAGGTGAGAGTTGGAACAAATTCTAGAAGTCACTAGAAGTTTAGGAGATTCTCAGAATCCAATGAAAAATTTGCTCCCAGTCGACCAACACGCTCCAAAGTGGGCCTAGATCCTCTACAATGCAGCCTTGCATGGGAGTAGATGCTCTACAAAGTAGTTATAGTTGTCTAGGGGTGTGTTGATTTCTTGATAGGGAACTTCAACTAGAATCTAAGAAGTGAAACTTTCATGAAGGAAGACCATCAATGTGATGATTTTTTTAGGGCATGTAGCAACCAATTTAGAGTATGATAGACCCTAATGAATATTGATTTATGTTTTGGGATGATGCCCAAATCGAATTGTAACAGCTGCCCCCTAAAGCATGAAGTTAAAAACGAAAATGTTGAGTTATTTGATTTGCGACATGATGAGGAGGAACTGAAGTGGACAACGACCTGCATCAATTACAATACATTACACCATGATATGCGTTCATCTTGTACATGAATTGTTGATGGAAGCATATCCCATACTCAGCACACCAACTTTCATAACATCAGAAAGTCTTCTACAGATATAGACCCATGATAGGATGACCATCTGAGTAATGACCATCATATGGATGATTTAGTACTTCTACTGAAATCACGGCCCATATGGATGAAACTATATCCGAGGTCTTCTATCTCATTCACTCGATCAATTAAAGTATGAGTCTAACCATGCAAATATATGAGCTGATTTCGAACATGGGAAGACATCGTCTAATTACTAGCCAATGATGTGAGTCGTTAATAGACACGAGAGAAACTATCATTGATGATAATGGCTCTCAAGGTACTATAATACATTCTACATGGTGTGAATAGATGATTTGATGTCGAACACCATACAAAGTCTTTCGATCGAAGGCCTGTGATGTCAACTTGTCGCCAGAAGCGAGAAACCTATTTTTGATGTAAGCAAGCTCCAATATACTAAAAAAAAATTTATGAGTCAACTTCCTGGATGATGAGCTGATGTCGACAAGAAGCGACTCATCACAGGAGGGCATCGATTCTTCCATCACCAACAACACGAAACAAGAGTAATTATTTTTGAGACAGAATGTGACTGATGAAGCAATGTCAGGGATGGCATTCATGAAATGAAATTTTATGAGGATTGCAAAGAATGAGGAATAACTGAATGAATTATCTTGAACATTGTTATGAAATTAGCTCCAATAATAGAAGAAAAGAGAGATCAACGCCTTAGAAATAAGCCACTTCAAGGGGGCAACCTCCTTTACATTACATAAATGAACATTTCTTGGATGATACAAATGAAAAAACCTCCTTCTATATATAGGAGTCCATGGGGTCACAATATAATCCTAGCCTACCTAACAATAATAATGTAAGGGCATAATAATAACAATATTGGGGTTGCAAGGGTACAACAAAAACAATAAGGGGACACTAACAACAATAAGGGACTACACTAGTAATATAGGGACCTAACATGCCCCTCTCCTTCAAAAAAGTGTTGTCCTTAATGCTTGAGTAGCTATGGGTGCTTCTGTATAAAATTATCATCCTCCCATGTAGAATCTTCAGTGGGTAAGTTCTTCCACTTGATGAGATTCTCTGAAATTGATCGATTTCGTAGCTATCGAGTTCTTGTTTCCATGACTGCTTCAGGTTCCAATATGATTTTTCCTTCCTCATCAAGTTCTAGCAATATTGTTTGAACTGGAATTTTTTCACCTATAACCTTCTTTAAGCATGAAACATGGAAAACCGGATGCACTCGCGAAGAAGTAGGAAGGTCCAACTTGTATGCCATAGTACTAATATTTTGTAACACCTTGTAAGGACCATAGTACTTTGGTGATAATTTATTATCCTTATTAGCTTGCTTGAGGAACATTTGTTTGTATGGTTGTAGCCATAAAAATACCCAGCCTCCTACATCAAAACTTCTCTCTCTGCGATGTTGATCTGCCTGTTGTTTCATTAGATTTTGTGCCAAATTTAGGTTATCCTTTAAGATTTGGAGAACTTCTTGTTGATGCTCAATGTGATCTTCCACTGCTTGAACCTTATAATTTTCTCTTAAAGCTGATGTGATGGACGGTGGATGATATCCATAAAGTGCCATAAATGGGGTCATTTTTACTGCAGTGTGGAAGGAAGTGTTATACCACCATTCAGCGAGAGGTAACCACTTGACCCATTGTGTTTGTTTATTAGATACAAAACAACGAAGATATATTTCCAAACATTTATTCACTATCTCAATTTTACCATTGGATTGAGGATGATAAGATGAGCTATGATCTAGTTGAGTACCCAAACAAGAAAATAATTTCGTCCAAAAATTTCCAGTAAAAATGGGATCACTATCACTTACAATAATCTTTGGGTATCCATGTAGCTTTTGAATTGTTTCCATAAATGTAGTATCAACTATAATTGCTTTAAATAGATGAGATAATGCACATAAGTGTGCATAATTGGTAATTCTATCAACTACCACCATGATGACACTCTTTCCTTCGGACTTAGGTAAACCTATGATAGAATCCATTTAAATCTCCTCCCAACGTTGACTTGGAATGGATAAAGGTTGTAGAAGACTCGGGGTATTAATTATATCAACTTTATTTTGCTGGCAAACCAAACATTTCGCAACAACTTTTGAATATAATATTTAAGTCCATCCCAAAAAAAATATTTCTTCACCCTGTGGTAATTTTTTAAAAATCATGAGTGTCCTCCTAAAGGAGAAGTGTGCAATTCCAAAAGAATATTTTGTTTTAGTTGGGAATTCTTACAAAGATATAAGTGATCTTTGTACCATAAGGAATCATTTTTCCAACTAAATGTATCATATGTACTAGGATCTTGCTGCAACTTTTCAATGAGTGTCCACACTTCTTCATCCTTCTTCCATTCATCCCTTGCTTTGGTTATCCAATCTGGTTGGATAATAGAAATGACACAAAGCAATGCT
Organism: Pinus albicaulis; assembly: GCA_034641835.2. Lineage (NCBI taxonomy): Eukaryota > Viridiplantae > Streptophyta > Pinopsida > Pinales > Pinaceae > Pinus > Pinus albicaulis. The sequence continues at coordinate 154,819,477 of CM076571.1, read as the reverse complement.
TCCACCTCTTCATTCTTTCTTGAGAGTGCTTCTGCAACAACATTTAGCTTCCATTTTTTGTATATGATTTCAAATTCATAACCCAACATCTTTGTGACCCATTTTTACTGCTCTTTTGAAGATATTCTTTGTTCTAAAAAGTGTTTAAGACTATCATGATCACTTTTTACCTTGAAGTGTCTTCCCATTAGGTAAGGTCACCATTTCTTTAGTGCATGTAGTATTTCTAACATTACATTCTCATAAATAGCTTTTTGTAAATACTTTCCTTTGATTAGATGACTTTCAAAAGCAATGGGTCTTCCTTCTTGCATTAAAACAACAACAATTCCATTTCCTGAGGCATCGCATTCCACAATAAAGGTTTTTGTGAAGTCTAGCTTAGCTAGGACCGGTGCTAGGCACATTTCCTCTTTAAGATGTTCAAAGGCCTTAGTTGCTTCAGGAGTCCATGAAAATGCATATTTCTTCAATAATTTTGTTAGAGGTGTTGCTATTCTCCCATAATTCTTAACAAACTTGCGATAATACCCTATTAACCTAAGAAATCCTTGCAACTACTTTATGGTTGTGGGGAATTTCCATTCCTTAATGGCTTTAATTTTGTTAGGGTCTACCTTAACACCCTCGCGAGATATAATATGGCCCAGATATTCCACCTCTTGTACTAAAAATAAACATTTGGATTTTTTTCCTTATAATTGTTTCTCCTCCAATAGTTTGAGCACCCTATCAACATGTTGAACATGATCCTTCCAAGACCTATTGTATATTTGTATATCATCAAAAAATACTAGAACAAATTTCCTAAGGAATGGGTTGAAAATGGAATTCATCAACCCTTAAAATGTAGAAGGTGCATTGGTAAGGCCAAAAGGCATGACCAAAAATTCATAATGACCCACATGAGTTCGAAATGTTGTTTTTGGAATATCTTCAATCTTCATTCTAATTTGATGATATCTTGAACAAAGATCCAACTTGGTAAAATAAATTTCTCCATCTAATTCATCCAATAATTCATCAATCACAGGAATGGGAAATTTATCTTTAATAGTGAGCTTATTGAGCTCCCTATAATTCAGACACATGCGTCATGATCCATCCTTCTTTTGCGCCAATACTACTGGAGCAGAGAAAGAACTTTGACTAGGTTGAATTATACCAGACTCTAACATTTCTGCAATCATACATTCAATTTCACTCTTTTGGACATAAGGATATCTATAAGGCCTGATGTTTGGAGGAACACTTCGTGGAATCAAATGAATAGCATGATCATGATCACAAATAGGTGGGAGTCCTTTGGGAGTTCCAAACACCTTGGAATGATTGTCCAAGACTTTTTGTAGATCTGGAGAAATAGATGATTTTGATGTTGGAACTTCTAGTGAGCATAATTGTGAAATTATGCGTCGTTGTTATTTATTCAGAAGCTTTTTCATGACATTAGAGCTTATTATCTTTCCCAGCTTCCCTGTGATACCCTGTAATTCGACTTCCTTTCCTTCCGAAAAAAAAATTCCAGAAAATTTCTTGAAAATTAAAAGCTACCGTCCCCAAATATTGTAACTATTGTACTCCTAGTACAACATCAGCACCTCCCATTGGAATATTCAATACATATTCCCCAATGGTTAGCTTGATATTATGGCATTTTCCAGAGCCATTTATAGTTCCCCCATTTGCAACCATCACTTGATATTCTGGTGTTGGGTATAGGAAACAATTCAACTCCTTGGCTACCTTAAAATGAATAAAATTATGGATACTACCTTAATTAATCAACACTATTACCTTTTTCTTCTTGATATGACCTTCTATCTTGAGAGTTTGAGGAGTGGTAATTCTTGCCAATGCATTACACGATATGTTCATACTCATTTCTTCTTCTTCTAGGGTTGGTTCCTGGTGTATATCCTCTTCTTTTGAAGTTTCTTGTTCATTTTCTTCCTTCTATTCACAATCTATGTAAAATAATTTATTCTCAGCACACTTATGACCTTTAGTGTATTTCCTATCACAACTGTAGCAAATCCCTTTTTCTCTTTTTTCTTCCAATTTTTTTGGTGTCAACCTTGTAGGTTGTGGAAGTCTAGGAGTAACAAAACTTCCATCTTTATAGATGTGAGTGGTAGGCTTCCTTGTCGCCATAATTTTACATTCAATTTTTCTTGCCAACCTGAATGCCTTCTCTAATGAATCAGGTTCCCAAACACGAACCTCATGTTGGATGTTATCCTTTAAAGTCCCTATGAAGACATCAATCATGTGTTCCTCTGGAATATCAGTTACCCTTATATTCAATTTTTGGAAGTCCTCAATGTGCTCCACCATTGAACCCTTTTGTTTGATATTTATCAATTGGATAAAAAAGGTGTTTCTCTTTGTATCCTCATAATATGCTATCATTTCCTCCATAAAAATTGACCAAGTGACAATTTTTTTACGGGAGCAAAGCCATAGATACCATAAAAATGTTTTTTGTTCTAAATATAAAGTTGCAATGCGTACCTTTTGTGTGTTTTTCATGTTATTGAGATCAAAATATTTCTCCATCTGTAGAATCCATGTTACGGGATCCTTGCCATCAAACTTCCTCATATCAATCTTTGGAATATGGTGGGTCTTCCATCCAACATTAGAGTTTATGAAATCATGATTAACATTTATTTTTTTCTCATCCTGAGTTTTCTCTACTATCTTTTCGCCATTAGGAAACATTTCCTGTATCAACTTTGTCAAACCTTCCATGTCTTCTTTTAGATAATTCTTCATGTTTTCCATTTTTTCATTGATCTTAGCTTCCATGCCTTCCATTCCAGCCTCCATGCCATCTATGTTATTCTTCAAATCGTCCTCCTTAGCTTCCATGCCTTTCTTCAAACCATCCATCTTAGCTTCCACACCTTTCTTCAAAAGTTCCATTTCATTTTTTGTTTCTCTTGGCGAGAGTGAAATTTGGTGCACTTGCTCTTGTAATTTTGATATGTCATGTTGCATTTCTTCGTCTTCATGAGTCATAGTAGAGCCTTATGAAGGCTTAATGGGTGTTGAACTCTTTTTAGGGGGAATTTTAGAACCCAATACTGATATCTATTATACAATATGCCCTTGGAATCAATTCAAACTGATTCTTCAAACAAGACTTATGCACTTCAGAAAAAAAAATATAGACCTTTTTCTTGCTTTTGAGGAGCTCGATATTGAAACTAAATTATATCTGTGATTTAGGATCTTCAATATCTGAAATTCAGTCATGTAGCATCCCTCTGAATCTTCTTTCAATTTCCATAGGTCTGACCTGATTTGGATTCTTCAAGGAAAATTTATGCCCAATCTCCCACAATGACCTAATTATGGACTAGTTCAATAGAGAGAATTTGTACAGCGTCTCACATGTCACTTTTTCCTCCTACGTCTTTGAAATTGATACACAGGAAACTAAAGTCCATGCACTTGTGACTAATTTTACAAAATTCCAATTTGATGCTCAGAGAGAGAGTTATGACGATTTTCCCATGGTCACCTCTTTGAGATGAAATTTGGGAACCTGAAAAAACCCTAACTTCCGCAGATCATATCTCCGGCAATATTGTGAACCAAGATCTGAAATTTTTACATGAATTTCCTCAGGATTTCGGCTTCGCGTGATAAAATTTCAGCTTTTGAACCTTCGTAGAAAAACTTTTATAGGAAAAATTCCACAATGACCTGTTTGGAGCAGTGAAACCATAGAATCCAAAGTTCTGATACCAAAAATTATGAAACCAACTCCAAAAATATAAGAAAAAAGAGATCAACACCTTAGAAATAAGCCACTTCGAGGAGGAAACCTCCTTTACATTACATAAATGAACTTTTCTTGGATGATACAAATGACAAAACCTCCTTCTATATATAGGATTCCATGGGGTCATAATATAATCCTAGCCGACCTAACAATAATAAAGTAAGGGCATAATAATAACAATACTAGGGTTACAAGGGTACAACAAAAACAATAAAGGGGATACACTAACAACAATAAGGGACTACACTAGTAATGTAGGGACCAAACAAACATATCAGTGACACTAAATGAATTGGCAGCATTTGACCCAAAACCGAAGTGATGGATGGTATGATAGACCATAGTTATGATAGATCGTCAAGCAAATTACCCAACCAAAAACTCATGGAGATGAAGTGAATAAGTGCCATGTTCAAGAGCGACTTGCTACCATAAAGTGTTTTATCCCACTAGTAGAGAATGCTGAAATTAGTGACTAGGTGACTAAAAAATTTAGTCACCACAATTAATTCAAGTGAATTACTACTAAATTTAAGCAATTTTAAGTGACCGAACTAAAAATTACTAACTTAAATGACTAATTTAGTCCAAAGATAAAATATACGACTAGATAATAAGTGACTAAACTAAAAACGACTAACTTAAATGACTAATTTAGTCTATGACTAGATGATAAGTGACAAAATTAATAATGATTAACGTAAATGACTATTATAGTCCAAGAATAAAAATATGACCAAATAACAAGTACAACAAGTATATGAATTAGTTATTTATGTTAGTAATTTTTATTTGTGATGGATAATTTCTTTCAAGCCAAAAAATATAAATTGTGGAATACTATTTAGTTTGGAAATTATCTCCTCCGATGTCTTAATTTTATATTTCCTTCTTATTTGTTTATCAAAATACATTATCCCACTAAAGGGATGCATGCCCTTTCAACTTTTTGAATATATGCTTCACTCTCTCGGGGTCCTCTGATAGCGGTACACCCTGCCAATACCCACATTCTCTTTATCTTGTGTTATGCATATAAAATTGCATCTCCAATTTTCGATCCAATATGGTCCTCAATTTCAAAATCTGGGCAATCTTAAATAATATAGGTGGAAACTTGTATATCTCAAATCTGATATTTGAGATATTAGAATAAAATTCTTATGGTTGTAAAAACCAACACCACGACCACACAAAATCCTGCAATACAACCCAGATTTCTTATCTTTATGTGGAAGCTCGACTTCTCTTTCTCAAGGCTATGGTTAAAAACCATACTCAAAACCCATCTTATAATATGTCGAATTAATATTCAAATATTAGAACTAAACCATTATATAAGTCTCGGCATATACTTAGGTTTTATCATTTAAACCCAATGGTCAACAAGCCACATTCGAAACCCACTCTAATTAAGATTTTGTGTCATTTGATTCATATCAAGTTCGATCTTGATAAAGCTCCAAAGTGCTAACATACTTTTATACATGTTGGTTTTGTCTTTCGTTGGTTCTCATTGACTATGTGAATCTCAACACCGTTATATAATGTTTTAATTCCAGTACTAACACATAGTCGGACCCACAGCTTTATTACATACCTCTTCATTAACTTTTGCGCTGGCTACTTATGCGAACACCGTTGGATCATTTGATCTAAACATCCTACGAACATCGCACAATAAACTTTCACATGCTTTGGACTTCCAAAATCACGCAATATAACTAGTTTCAAAATACCACTAAAAAACATGTGTCTTATGTTGGATGCTATCGCGTTCCAATTTCACAAACAGCTTACCATTTTAGAAGTCGTGTGAGACCACTCGTTGGTTTCTTCAAAACTGCTTCAACGTTCCCGAGCTCACGGTTCCGCCTTCAGAATTACATGTTGTTCCATTTAACATTAAACCAGAATCCAACCTTTATCATTTGCTCATTCGATCTAATTGTTCTGCATCAGATTCGTTTCACCCTTGCTATTCATCCATGATATTAACGCATAGCATCTACGAACCCTTTGCACCTTCTTCTGTTGTGGTATAACCTATTCTTCAGGTTCTATACTCCATCTTTGACGCTCTCAAGTGACACCTCCACGTACGCGTCCAACAAATTTTCACAATGCTCTTCAGTTCAACAGTTCATTGATTCCATTCTCTCCAACGCTATCAACTCAATTTTCCCTTATTTCTGCTTGCATCGGCGTAAACATTCAAGAGTTTGTAACTCTACGTCGACTCTATTTCAATCTCGTGAAATGAGGATTGACTCCGTCATTGCAACTATAGCGAAAACCCAATGAAATTCCGATATGTTCAAATGTCGAGTTCTATAGTGGAACCTCAATTTTGACCTTGTGTCATCGACCCTTGCAGTGGTCGATGACTGCAATCTTTAAAAATTGCAACTTCAATTAATATTTTTAGATATGTATGCAAACTCCCTAATTGACCCGTATCATTCAGCTCGACCACAGCATTAAGCCTATTTTGACAATTTCATCAATTCCCAACTATATGCATAGCATGATCTCAAAATCCTATTACAGAGTTACCTCATATTTACTTGTTGAAACCAAGCATATTCACACAGAAATTAATTCAATCAAAACACATACATTCAAGAACAAATTCCTTCATTCATATATGAAATCAAATACAAAAGCATTCACTTACAAACTTCTTGTTTGGCCAGATCTTCAATTCAATGGCCCTTCTACCTCACTACTCTGTCTCTAATTCCTGTCTGCTACCTCTCTCCTTAATGCCTTGAGGCCTACATTTATAAAATGATAATGAATCGACTCAGCTCCCCTAACAGCTCAACAAAACAGTTAAAATTCCAGATTTCTGAAATCTAGACTAAATCCCTATATTTGTGGAAACTGATTCCAACTCATTCCTATTATGCAGTCTTTTTGAATCTCTCATCTCTTCATATGCCCAACTAATCATTCGAGAGAATTTACAATTATCTCCACATTTAATTAAAATTAATTAGAACCCACTAAATTCATTACATAAAATCTAACTCTCTTGAAAACTAAAAACCCTTAAGTCTAACAAAATGCATGGAATTTGTTTTAGCCTAATGCCCCTGCATCAGACTCCCAAGGTTAAAATTAATCATGATCTCCTGATCATGTGCTTTTAAATCTTTGCCTCCTAGATCCCATACTTTGCTTTGCTACTGGTCATCAGCTGCATTATTCTTCAACTGCACACTTCCAGGTTTACATACTTTGTTCTACAACTTGCCTCCAGCTATGCTTTCACATTCTACTCTTGTTTTTCCTTTGCTAAAATTTCTCTGCTTTCTTGCTGTTGTCTGCTGCTTCTGAGGCACCTTCATCATCAATCTCATCATATTTTCAATTTTTATGTCCAGCCTTTCTTTTGTTTGGAACTTACTTTGCCCACTGTTGCCTTCAATTTCTGTTGCTACCAATACTACCGCTGTTACTGCCTCCAAAAAAATTTCTGCTGCCTGTGTGGTTATCTCCTCAATTGTTGTTGTAGTTGTTTTTACTTCTGCAGATGTCACCCCACATGTTTCTGCCTCCCAAACTTCTTGAATATCTCTTAGGATATCTCCCTCTGTAACATTCTTTTTCTCATCACCTACAAATTTACTTTTAAAAAGTAAATTATCTTTTAATTCTCTAACTACAGTAACATAATCATTCATTTCTCCTTGTGTACTAGTAAGCATGATTAAATTCTGCAAACTAGTATCTGCTCCTATTCTTTTCACAGCTTCAAGAATTTTCACTCTAGTTTCTGCAATTTCATTCTCTGCTCTAAATGTTTTCAGTAGACAATTCAGCCATCTATTCTCAAGCATTTCATCAATATGCTGGAAACTTGTTCCAGCATATTCTTCTTCTTCTTCCTTGACAATCTTCAGTAATTTTCCTTCACCCTCTTGATTGATTCTGGCAATCAAATCAAGTTCTTCAAGTATTGTATCCTCACCTTCTATCAAAATAAAATTCTGATTCTCCACCACTGTAGCAGTTCCAAAATTCTATCTTATAGTCTTCTCTTTACCCATCAAGTATATCATCTCTCCCTTGTCATCATCAGTAATAACAAGTTCCTTCACATGAGACATGATTGTCTCACCTTCCTTCTTCTGCAACAGATCACCTTCATTTAAGGTAACTCCAAGAGATGGATTGTCTCTACAATTCCTGTAACCACAGTCAAATTGTTAGTTTCAAAATCATAAGACCCAATGGTCTCACTTGATGATTCAGTCACCAATTCTTTCCTCAGAAATCCTCAGTCTCTTCCAAGACTCAGAAAGTCTTCATTGTCTTCATTCCTTCGCATCTTCACATTCTGCAATACCCAATTTTAAAATTGAGGTTCTCCCTCCTGCATTGAATCCTATTTATTCAGCATAGTCTCCAGCAATCCAATTTCTTCATTCCATGGATTAAAGTCTTCCACAAAATTTTCCTCCTCTTTTATTTGACTTTCCAATGGTGTCAATTTTTCTTCAGCATCAACAGAATCTGCATTCATAAAAAAAAAAAAAAAAAAAAATCATAAGGCCTTAGTGCCTTTCCTTCCTCTGCCAACATTTTAGTATGTTGTCCTGAAATTCCTTCCTTCTCTATCAGCACATCAGTATGCCGATTCACTTTTCCCAAAGAATTCTCTAAAGAATTCCCAAGACTGTCAAAAATTCTTTCATTCATGCCATCTGTCTCCATGATGTTTTCCTGTTCACTATAGTGAACTCTGCCTTCTGCAATCTCCCTTTCATACTCTGAATTCTCCAACAATATTCCAGCAATGCAATTTCTTTGTGGCATTGCTGAAGTATTTCAACATCATTTACTATCCCTGCATTCATACACAAACTTTCAGTTTGTAAACCACAAGCTTCAACAACCTCAACTGGTGTTTCACATATCAGTTCTTCAAATTGATCTTCTTCTTCTTCATTCACAAGGATTTCTTCCTGTGTTGCAACAGTTTCCATCATAATTGCATCACTGCTTCCTTTAGTCAAGAGACATTCTCCAACATTGCATTTTACTTCAAAGTATTCATCTTCTGAGAGATGCTTCTTCATACTTGTGACAGCTTCACAAGATTTCTCATCCTCCTCTGTAAAACCTGTAATCACCTCACAATTGTCAGATTCAAAAATACAAGGCTTTACATCATCCAGTTGATCTGGACTTGTCCAATAACTCAGGAAATCATCAATAATTTCCTCTTCAGCAAGACAAACTTCTTACCGTCTTAAACCTTCACCATGATTCACAAGATCTTTTACAGATCTCCATTCTTCATCTGTACTCTGTTCTGCTCCACAAACAGAAACTTCCTTTTTCAACTCAGCTGCTCTGAGTTCTGCACATTCCAACTGTACATTCCTCCTCTATTCAAGCTTTCTCAACTTTTCTAAAAACTGGATGTTCTCTTGTTGTTATCTTCTCTGTTGTAGCCTTGGCCACTTTAATCTCTTCTTCATGAGCCAACCAACTCTCTGGCTTTCCTCTATCATCATCTTCAGTTTGTTAAATTGTTCTCTGATCTCAGCTACTTCTTTCCAATATTCTGTGTCAGTCAATTTCTTCCTCATGCCATTTGTCCTAGCATCTTCTTCCTCTTTTCTGTTGTGGCCTCTCTCTGAACCTCTGCTCTCTCTTATATGACTATCAGCAGTCATCCTCTTCTCCATGATTTCCTCACTCATAAGTTGCACTAAGCCTCTGCAACAACAAGCTCTCCTGCTGCCACTTACCTCACCAATCCTTTCCTCTGGATCTGGTCTTTTGGCAAGTACTAGTCCCCTATCTGCTGGAACCTTTTGAGCACTCTCTTCTTCTCTCTCTAGGCTTCACTCTGCAACTTTTAGAACTCATTCAACCTCTGTTGAATCTCTTCAGGTCCTGCCACATTCTTCTTCCACTCAGAATCCCTTGCTGGACTCCTTCATCACTGCTCTCAAAGCTGTGATCTGCTTTTGTTGAGATTTCTTCAATTGCCTACAATCTAAATTCTGTAAACAATTCTTCAAACCAGAGTTAAATAATGCTCATCAACTCACCTTCCAAGATCCCTATGTGATATTTTTGTTCCTCTCACCTTCACTGCATCTCTGTACAGTTTAATATCAGCTTCAAAATATGATCTTACTTCAGCATACATGCATTCAATTAACAAAAAATTGAACCTTCAAAAAGAGGTATTCCAGCTTTGATACCACTTGATAGCGAGTACACCCTGCCAATACCCAAATTCTCTTTATCCTGTGTTATGCATATAAAATTGCATCTCCAATTTTCGATCCAATATGGTCCTCAATTTCAAAATCTGGGCAATATTAAATAATATAGGCGGAAACTTCTATATCTCAAATCTGAGATTATGGTTGTAAAAACCAACACCACGACCATACAAAATCCTGCAATACAACCCAGTTTTCTTATCTTTATGCGGAAGCTCTACTTCTCTTTCTCAAGCCTATGGTTAAAAACCATACTCAAAACCCATATTATAATATGTCGAATTAATATTCGAATGTTACAACTAAACCATTATATAAGTCTTGGCATATACTTAAGTTTTATAATTAAACCCAATGGTCAACAAGCCACATTCGAAACCCACTCTAATTAAGATTTTGTGCCATTTGATTCATATCAAGTTCGATCTTGATAAGGCTCCAAAGTGCTAACATATTTTTATACATGTTGGTTTTGTCTTTCGTTGGTTCTCATTGACTATGTGAATCTCAACACCATTATATAATGTTTTAATTTGAGTACTAACACATAGTCGGACCCACAGCTTTATTACATACCTCTTCATTAACTTTTACACTAGCTACTTATGCGAACTTCGTTCGATCATTTGATCCAAACATCCTATTGATACCGCGCAATAAACTTGCACATGCTTTGGACTTCCAAAATCACGCGATACAACTGGTTTCAAAATACCACTAAAAAACACGTGTCTTATGTTGGATGCTATCGCGTTCCAATTTCACAAATAGCTTACCATTTTAGAAGTCACACGAGACCACTCATTGGTTTCTTCAAAACCGCTTTAACGTTCTCGGGCTCACGGTTCCGCCTTCAGAATTACATGTTGTTCCATTTAACATTAAACCAGACTCTAACCTTTATTATTTTCTCATTCGATCTCATTGTTCTGCATTAGATTCGTTTCACCCTTGCTATTCATCCATGATATTAACGCATAGCATCTACAAACCCTTTGCGCCTTCTTTTGTTGTAGTATAACTAGTTCTTCAGGTTCTATACTCCATCTTCGACGCTTTCAAGTGACACCTCCGCGTACACATCCAACAAATTTTCACAATTCTCTTCAATTCAATAGTTCATCGATTCCATTCTCTCCAACGCTATCAACTCAATTTGCCCTTCTTTTTGCTTGCATCGGCGTAAAAATTCAAGAGTTTGTAACTCTACGTCAACTCTATTTCAATCTCGTGAAATGAGGATCGACTCCATCATTGTAACTGTAGCGAAAACCCAATGAAATTATGATATGTTCAAATGTCAAGTTCTACAGTGGAATCTCAATTTCGACCATGTGTCATCGACCCTTGCAGTGGTCGATGACTGCAATCTTTAACAATTGCAACTTCAATTAATCTTTTCAGATATGTATGCAAATTCCCTAATTGACCCGTATCATTCAGCTCGACTATAGCATTAAGCCTATTTCGACAATTTCATCAATTCCCAACTATATGCATAGCATGATCTCAAAATCCTATTACAGAGTTACCTCATATTTTCTTGTCGAAACCAAGCATATTCACACAGAAATTAAGTCAATCAAAACATATACATTCAGGAAAAAATTCCTTCATTCATATATGAAATTAAATACAAAATCATTCACTTACAAACTTCTTGTTTGGCCAGATCTTCAATTCGATGGCCCTTCTACCTCACTACTCTGTCTCTAATTCTTGTCTGCTACATCTCTCCTTAATGCCTTGAGGCCTACATTTATAAAATGATAATGAATCGACTCAGCTCCCCTAACGGCTCAACAAAATAGTTAAAATTCTAGATTTCCTAAATCTAGACTAAATCCCTAGATTTGTGGAAACTGATTCCAACTCATTCCTATTCTACAGTCTTTTTGAATCTCTCATCTCTTCATATGCCCAACTAATCATTCAAGAGAAGTTACAATTCTCTCCACATTTAATTAAAATTAATTAGAACCCACTAAATTCATTACATAAAATCTAACTCTCTTGAAAACTAAAAACCCTTAAGTCTAACAAAATGCATGGAATTTGTTTTAGCCTAATTCCCCTGCATCATCCTCAAATTCTCAAACTCGAGGGATTTATCCTATTCCCAATATAATAAATCATATACTATTTTCTCCCATGGGGCATCTACTTTTCACTCTTCATTACTCACATCATGAATATCTACAACAACCCCAACTTTCTTAGCTTCCTTCATGGAATCCATTCTAGTTAACATAGACCTCAACATCTAGGTGATTTTATTTATAGCTATGTTTCCCTCTACCCTATGCTTGTATTCCTAATTCCCTTACGTTCTCTTTTGCAATTCTCCTTATTATAGATCCACAAAACAAATTCTTTTTGATGTCATTGTTCGCCAATTTATATGTGAGCCTTAAACCTACTTTGATATCAAAATAATGCAACCTATATTAGTATTTACATAGGCAACAATAATCATGATTACAAATCCACTTCAAACAGAACACATAATAAGAAATTAAAAACACACACAAAGTTTTGTATTCATAAAAAAATGACTTTACTCTTAGAAAGACATGGAACCCATATCAAAAACCACTTAATTCTTATTTTGGCTAAGCTATCTTTTTACACTCAACATTTCATTATAATTTACACTCTCAATAAATTGTGAATATATATATATATATATTGTTGGAAATATGATGCAGAGTGTTGTCCTTGATGGCAACCCACTTGATGAAGATGATGGAAACCTACTTAATGAAGTTGTTCTTAATGCTTGATGAGTTTATTAATGATGTAAATCTGATGTTCTACAAGTAGCTCAGAAGTACCAGAGAAAGAAATATCAGTAAGGGCCAGAACAATGATGAAAAGTGTGTGACACAAAGCATACGCGGGTTTGTTTAGGCGAAGTAGCGTATGTACGCGGAAAAGTACGTGCTAAGTCATGTATGCCTAATTGCGCTCCAAATTTGTAAAACCGGGGGTTATTACCATGGTATTGACCCATTGTATTGAGCGCTGGTTTGTCTATTTGATCCCGTCCAGGAATACCATCGGAAGTAGTGTGGTTTTGGCTCATGGTATTGACAAAGGCTAAATCTATATAAGGAGAAGAAAATCATTGTGCAAGGGTGCATGAGTAAGGGTTATGAATGAATAAATATCTCTAAGGAATATCTGCATGGATGAACCTTGTTTCTGATTGATAGATCTGAATCTATGATGCACCTATGAAGAAAATGATGAAGATGAATCTCTAGATCTGAAATGAATATGTATTTCCTAGATCTGTTCATGGAATGTTTAGATCTGAGATGAGGCGAAATACTTTCTGAAGTGAAGGATGAAATCTGAGTTGTTTATCTGATCTGAAGAAGCTGCACAGTACTGAAAAGTTACAGATGTATACGCAAGTTTGCTTCAGTAAAAACGCGTGTATACGCAGGTCTGCTTAAGGAAAAGCGCGTATGGGCAGAAAGAGTTTTTTGAAGAATGCACTGAATTATACGCAGGTTGGTCTGCATGAAAACACGTACATACGCAGGTTCGGTGAAGTGAAAGCGCGTATGGAATCTAGGGTTTTACTGAAGTATGTGGTATTAAATATCTGATCTGTCCTGTTGTTTTACTGCTATCTGTCAATGATGTATTCATACAAAACTGGGTTGTTTGAATGATGAATGTGTTGCTGATTATGTTAATTGAAGATCAAGTTGTTGGTTGATGATTCAATGAATGAATTAATGGGGTTATAAGTTTCAGTTTGATGAATGTTGAGCTTAAATGTGTGGAGTGGGTCCAATCTGAAAATATGATGAAAAGTGGCCTACAAGATGTGTTGTATGGAAGTTGTTGGATCCAGTATGAAAATTGATGAAACGTGGTCCATGGTGGTGCTGAGGGTCAAAGCCTTCAGTGAGGGGGTTGTAGCTCCCTTCCAGTGGTAGCTGGTAAACGAGTGCAGGGGGTAGTGGCTCCCTTCCAAGAGAGGTTGGTAAACGAGAGCAGGGGGTAGTGGCTCCCTTCCAGGAGAGGCTGGTAAATGAGAGCAGGGGGTTGTAGCTCCCTTCCAGGAGAGGCTGGTAAACGAGAGAAGGTTGTAGCCTTCTGCAGGTGGGTGCCTGCGTGCTGGTATGAGTCTGCGCCAGTACATGGTTGTAACATGTTTTCTATATATAATAAATATTGAAGACTGAGACGACGGCAACGGTGGTTTTCTCCCGACTTGGGTTTCCACCTTAAATCCTGGTGTTCATGTGTGATGCTTATGTGTGATGGTTTATTCTGTTATTACTGCACATGCTTACTATTAACTAAACATCAGATGAATGAATGTTGCAAAGATCTAAGTAAAGAAATAAATGCATAATAAGATCTCTGTGTATACGCGAGTTGTATGAAGGATACCCGCGTGTATACGCGAGTTGGGCTCAGTAAAGTAGCGTATGGGTTTTAGAGAAAGAAAAAGTAAAAATTTTTGAGTATGCCCTAAATACTGATTCACCCCCCCCTCTCAGTATTTTTCCCAACAATTGGTATCAGAGGAGGTCCTTCTGCAGAAGCTTGATCGCTTGAAGGAGATCCGTCGCAATGGGAAGTCATGAAGGGGTAATGTCTATAAGGCCACCTCTATTCAATGGAAATAATCTGTTATTCTGGAAGATACGAACAAAAGCATATCTGCAAAGTCTTGGTGCAGAAGTATGGGCAATCGTGGAAGGAGGTTATTAGTATCTGGCAAGTATTCCTACTGATGCAGCAGAAAGGAAGAAATATGAAATCAATGCCAAAGTCGTCAATGTCTTATTAGGAAGCCTGTCTGAACCAGAATTTGCTAAAGTGATGCAGCTAAATTCAACAAAAGAAATATGGGACAAAATCATTCTGAGCTATGAAGGAGATATAAGGTAAAAAGTGAAAAACTCCAAACTCTCAGAATTGAATATGAAAATTGAAGGATGCATAGTGATGAGAGTATTGCCAGTTTCTTTTTACGTCTAGATGATATTGTTAATCGTATGAGAAGTTTGGGTGAAACCATAACCGATACTACTCTGGTGGAAAAAATATTAAGATCTTTAACTTCATAATTTGAGTCAAAAGTATCAGCTATTGAAGAAAGGCAAGATCTGCAAACTCTTACTATTGTTCAACTACATGGTATTCTGACTGCTTATGAAGTGAGACAAGGAGGTCCCTCTCAAATCAAAGAAGCTACTTTTAAGGCGTGTGCAAAAGGAAAAGAAAAGGAAGATTTCAAGGAATCAAATTATATATCAGAAGAAGAAGAAGAAAATTTTGTGAGAAGACTCCAACTGGGAACTGGAAGATTCAAAGGTAAGCTTCCCTTCAAGTGTTTTGCTTGTGGAAGAGTTGGTCATTATGCTGCTAAATGTTCTTATGAAGAAAATCATGGTAAAGGGAAACAATTTGAAAAGAGAAATATTTATTATACAAATGAAGAGAATGATGAGGAGGAAGAAGATTCTGACCAAGATCTACAAGTGCTCATGGCAAAGAAGAAAAAGAAGAAGGCTACTCAAGGAAAAGAGATACCTCAGAAAACATGTGCAGCAGAAAATGGAGAAGATGAAACAGGTATTGATTGTTGTTCTTGTGATTCACTTTCTTGTGCATGCAATGGTGAAGATAGTGAAAGTAACAGTATAAGTCTAGAAGCAAATCTCAAGATCAATGATGAAAGCAATGATTGGAATCAATTTCATAAGAGAGAATCTATCTACAAAGATATGATCTCTAGAATGAATGAACAGAAAGAAATACTGAATGGACAGATAGACAAGTATCAAAAGTTGTATATTTATGCAACCAATCAAAGTGAAAGACTTGAAGCAAAAATCATCTCTCTCAAAGAAGATCTGGAAAAATCAAATAAGAAGAATGAAGAACCCCTATCATTTGAAAAGGAAGGACTTGAAGCAGAAATCATCTCTCTCAAAGAAGATCTGGAAAAATCAAATAAGAAGAATGAAGAGCTGTTACAAACATGTGAAGAACAATAAAATTGGTTGAAGGAAGAAATTTTAAAATTAAATGATCAAGTAGAAGAAGGAAAAAGGGTCGAAGAAAGCATGAAGAAGCAATGCCAAAAATTGGAGGTTGAGGTAAACATTCTCAAAGGTAAATTAGAAGAAGAGGATAAACTCTTGAGGTTTCAAGATAGTACTAAGATTCTGGACAATATTCTTAGTAATCAAAGATCTCCTGCTATTAAAATTGGTCTTGGTTTTCATGAAACTGTTAAAGGAGAATCTAGTTCACAAGGAAGTGCTAAAGACTCAAAGGATGTCAATGCAAAACCTGAAGAGTTTAAAGAAACAAGAAGTCAACCGACAATCATGAACACTCAAAGGAAATCATTCAATAATGTTGAATGCTTTAAATGTCATAATTATGGGCATGTTGCAGCCAATTGTAGAAGAAGAATGTTTCAGTCGCATACAAAAAGATTCTACACAGGAAGGTACTCTGATTTCTTCAAGGGATATTGTTTTTCATGCAGCAAGTATGGTCATAAAGCAGCTAATTGCAATAGAAGGAAGAATAGAACAACACATTATGATCCTTATGCTTACTTTTCTGGTCACGCAAGATGTTATGCTTGTAACAAGTATGGATATGTGGAAAAAGAATGCAGGATGAACAGATATGAGAAATTGGATAACTTCCAGCACACAAATAGAAAGTTCAAGAAAATTTGGAAAAAGATGGAGGACCGGTCAGAAACGTAGGAAATACTGACCCTACAACAGTCATCTGCTTCTAAATCTTACTTCTCTGAATGACTGTAGGAAATATGTGAGATACATTATAGGGATTAGTAATGTATCATCACAGGGGGAGCTATGTATGATGATTCTCATGGTTGATCTGGTAATTCTGGTTATGTTTATTTCTGACAGTGCATCTATTGTGAAGAAGACAGGTATAGGTGGTACAAATTCAGGGGGAGAAGAAGGAATGTGAAATTTTCAGTATTTCACTTTCCATACGCGGGTTTAATGAAGTAAAGTCACGTATACACGCGAGTTACAGTGGATACAGTCGCGTATGCAGTCTGATAAGAAAATTAGTATGACAGCTAAAGATTAGGAACACAGGTTCAGGGGGAGCATCAGTATGACTATTAATGATTGCATTATTGACATTATATCTGCTTGTGTCTCAGTTCTAAATGATGATGACATGATACATGATTTATTATGATGAGTTTATGGATGAGCCCTGTTTGCTTTTTGCTGAAGAGTATTCCTTGCTTTCACACATGGATGAGATGGAAGTCTTATGATTCAGAGATACGGACAGATCATGCAGAGATTGTTGATGATGACTTGCTGTTGAAAGTATTCAGGTTGGACAAGCTAAGGATGATCCTTGGTCATATGGAAAGGATGTGTGGATGCACAGTTTTAGGGGGAGCATTAGCCTTGCTGAGCATAATGCATTGTTGGCATTATGATGATTCTGAAACATGATCTCTCTCTTGAGGTCTTTTTGGTATTTGTTACAAAAGGTCATATTTGTAATTTGATTAAAAAGGTCATGTTGAGACCTATGATGTAAAATTGTAATATTCAGTCATGTAAGGACTTGAGTCAAAGTGTGTAAACCCACTTGGTTGGGTACTTGAGTCAATTTTGTAAACCCACTTGGTTGGGTACTTGAGTCTCATATGTAAATCCACTTGATTGGATCTTTGATGTAAGTATGAGTCCTTGGTGATAGGAAGGTCATAGAATCATGTACTTCATTGGAAAATATGTTTGAACATTTAGCATGAACTCAGGGGGAGCATGGTAACTTCAGTGCACATCAGATCTACAGCGCTCTTCTTTCTACATGAGGAGAAAAACCTTGTGTTGGTTTTTGATCCGCCCTTTGCCCTTGATGTCAAAGGGGGAGAGTGACATGGTGTTTGAATAGGGGGAGAATATCATTATGCTTAATGTATCTATCTGTTGATCGTGATCAAACACCATCGTGGTTGCCATCAAGTCCAAAGGGGGAGATTGTTGGCAATATGATGCAGAGTGTTGTCCTTGATGGAAACCCACTTGATGAAGATGATGGCAACCTACTTAATGAAGTTGTTCTTGATGCTTGATGAGTTTATTAATGATGTAAGTCTGATGTTCTACAAGTAGCTCAGAAGTACCAGAGAAAGAAATATCAGTAAGGGCCATAACAATGATGAAAAGTGTGTGACACAAAGCATACGCGGGTTTGTTTAGGCGAAGTAGCGTATGTACGCGGAAAAGTACGTGCTAAGTCGCGTATGCCTAATTGCGCTCCAAATTTGTAAAACCAGAGGTTATTACCATGGTATTGACCCATTGTATTGAGTGTTGGTTTGTCTATTTGATCCCGTCTAGGAATACCATCGGAAGTAGTGTGGTTTTGGCTCATGGTATTGACAAAGGATAAATCTATATAAGGAGAAGAAAATCATTGTGCAAGTGTGGATGAGTAAGGGTTATGAATGAAAAAAATCTCTCTAAGGAATATCTGCATGGATGAACTCTGTTTCTAATTGATAGATCTGAATCTATGATGCACCTATGAAGAAAATGATGAAGATGAATCTCTAGATCTAAAATGTATATGTACTTCCTAGATCTGTTTATGGAATGTTTAGATCTGAGATGAGGCGAAATAATTTCTGAAGTAAAGGATGAAATCTGAGTTGTTTATCTGATTTTAAGAGGTGCAAAGTCCTGAAAAGTTACAGATGTATACGCAAGTTCGTTTCAGTAAAAGCGCGTGTATACGCGGGTCTGCTTAAGGCAAAGCGCGTATGGGCAGACAGGGTTTTCTGAAGAATGCACAGAAGTATACGCGGGTCGGTATTCATGAAAGCGCGTACATACGCAGGTTCAGTGAAGTAAAAGCGCGTATGGAATCTAGGGTTTGCTAAAGTAAGTGGAATGAAATGCCTGATCTGTTTTGCTGTTCTACTGTTATCTGTTAATGATGTATTCATACAGAACCGGGTTATTTGAATGATGAATGTGTTGCTAATTATGTTAATTGAAGATCAAGTCGTTGGTTGATTGGTTGATGATTCAATGAATGAATTAATGGGGTTATAAGTTTCAGTTTGATGAACGATGAGCTTAAATGTGTAGAGTGGGTCCAGTCTGAAAATATGATGAAAAGTGGCCTACAAGTTGTGTTGTATGGAAGCTGTTGGATCCAGTATGAAATTGATGAAACGTGGTCCATGGTGGTGCTGAGGGTCGAAGCCTTCAGTGAGGGGGTTGTAGCTCCCTTCCAGTGGTAGCTGGTAAACGAGTGCAGGGGGTAGTGGCTCCCTTCCAGGAGAGGCTGGTAGGTGTAGCGAGGGGGTCGTAGCTCCCTTCCAGGAGAGGCTGGTAAATGAGAGCAGGGGGTTGTAGCTCCCTTCCAGGAGAGGCTGGTAAACGAGAGAAGGTTGTAGCCTTCTGCAGGTGGGTTCCTGTGTGCTGTTATGAGTCTGTGCCAGTACATGGTTGTACCATTTTTTTATGTATAATAAATATTGAAGACTGAGACGACGGCAGTGGTGTTTTTCTCCCGACTTGGGTTTCCGCCTTAAATCCTGCTGTTCATGTGTGATGGTTTATTCTGTTATTACTGCACATGCTTACTGTTAACTAAACATCAGATGAATGAATGTTGCAAAGATCTAAGTAAAGAAATAAATGCATAATAAGATCTCTGTGTATATGCGAGTTGTATGAAGGATACCCATGTGTATACGCGAGTTGGGCTCAGTAAAGTAGCGTATGGGTTTTAGAGAAAGAAAAAGTAAAAATTTTTGAGTATGCCCTAAATACTGATTCACCCCCCCGCCCTCTCAATATTTTTCCCAACATATATCTATATCTATATATATATATATATATATTACAACATTTTGAATTTAAATAAACCAATTTTTAATCAATCAACCACTTACAAACAATAATAATTATAAATAAATAAAATAATAAAAAGCTCTTGACTTTTATAATAAAAAGAAAATAACCAACCAAAAAATAAATAACAAACACTCTCACTATAAATAATTTTCCTCAACAAATTCAAATTTCCCTCAATAATTTCCGTCCATATTCAAATTTCCCTCCATAATCTCAGTCCATGACTTTACATCAATGAAATCATCTAAACCCTCAAGGACTTGGATAATCTAGACCCTAATATTTTTCCTCCAATGAAATCCTCTTATATGCTCGTGTAATATCCACCATTATTCCACAACGGCCTCAGAAAATATGACGAAGATGGAGGCCATGAACAATAATGGAAAGGAGTTGCATAGGGATCCGGCAGTGGTTTTCCTCTAGTGATCACGATGAATTTCTTGAATGATAGCAGAATCAACGAAGAAACCCTCGGTGGAATTTCCTTCGTCTAGTATGTGGGCGCATAGAATCAGCCATGATTGTGCTCCTTCATTCCCTTGCTTATCTCCTTGGGACGCCCAGAGGAGGCTTCAACCATGGCAGTTTATCCTCTGCCTCGACTTGTCTGACAAGGCCATCAATTCCACCCTCACCATGGATTTAGGGTTGTAGCTCCTCCATGTTCACACAATCAAAGTCGAGGAGGTGGTTGATATTGTCATGGCATTGTTGCACACGCACTTTTTGTTGAAACAACGATTTTCCAGCTCTAGTTGGCTTGGATCACTCCAGCTCTTGTGCCAAGGTACCCACCGCCATGGTCTCGTGCTCAGGATCACTGGATGACCAGCCTCGGCCTACGCTCTTACCACAAAGATCTTGGCATCCAAGATGACAGTCCTCTATTAGGATTGCAAAAAGGTATGTGTTATTGATACCTATTTTGTATTTTTTAGAACACTTTCCTCTGAGTAAATAATTTTGCAACTCAACTCTCTAGTGGCATTTGAGAATTAATGAACCCAAAAAACATTCTAGAATATCAATTTTTTTTTGGCATTTGAATGTTGGATCTGTGTACATTTATTAAAATGCCATAACAAACATTATCTTCAAATAAACACTACCCAAGGGTAATTTTCAATGACCTTCCATGATTTTTTTTTTGAAGGACGGGCCCTAACCAAACATTTCAAGTAATGGAGCATTTCTTTGGCTTTAGAATGATGGACCTAGAAACATTGCACTCATAGGAATTATATCGCGACGAACTTCATCTCAATGTGTATAACATTTACATAATTCTTTTCCTATGCTTGGGGACATGAGTGCGATTTTAAACTTCCCTTTATGTGAAGGGAAAAGTTGTGAGAGGGTGTAGATATTTCCCTCCGGCCACCAAATAGATGGATACTTTTAATGGTTTTCTTTCGACAAGTGACCCTGTGTCATTCCACTATGCTGTGACAAAAGAAACACTATAGATTCTCAATCTTGAAACTTTCCAATGCATAAAGATAGGTAATGGATCTAGATTATTTCAAACTATTTCTATTTGGCATTATTATTTTATTAACTAGGGAGAATTCCACTTGATAGTTTATCATGCCATTCGGTCATCATGAAATATCTTGACATCACGTTCCATCTCTGTATATTATCTATTCTCTACTCTACTGAACACTGATAAAAATAATGAAGAAGAATCGATCGAGAGTGAGTCACAAGACCTTACCGCTCTCCACTGACAAAAGTTAGTCCAGACTCCATATAACCAGATGTAAAACCGTAATCAGACTTGATCCCAAGTGATCAAGTTTGTTGAACATCATTCATCCTAGACATAGGGAGTGCAACAGTACATGATGCGCCCATCATTAGTGCTATGGTCCCAACCACTTTTCCCAACTCATTGGCCAGATGAGAGGTACTTCCCATGTGTCCTGGACTAAATGGGTAGGATGATGTAGGAACACTTGCAGGGAAATAATATATCACATCCTGCTCACAACCACACATAGGGAAAGGAGAATCCACATCCTACAAACACATTTCACAACCATACGTAGGGAAAGGAGAAACCACATCCTACAAACACATATCACAACCATACGTAGGGAAAGGAGAAGCCACATCATACAAACACATGTCAAAACCATACATAGGGAAAGGATAAACCACATCCTACATGCATGAAAACCAAGAGTAGGGAAAGGATAAACCACGTCCTACATGCCTGCCAATCAATAATCGTAAGAAGGATCCTACATGTGGGGAAAGGGTGAACCACGTCTCACCAACATGTCAACATCAATCGTAGGGAATGAGCATCCTACATGTGGCAAAAGGATGAACCATGTATTACCAACATGTCCAAAAGCAGATGCTTGAATGCATCTCTCACTATGTATCCACAGGAGAAGGTGAACCACTCATCCTACTCTTATGCCATAGGAGAAGGTGAACCACTCACCATATACATAGTGCACCAATAGGGGAAGGTGAACCACTCATCCTGTACATAGTGCACCAATAGGGGAAGGTGAACCACTCACCATATGGTCTCTCATAGCTCTCAAGAAGTACCCTAGGTCCCCAGGAGCTCCCAAAGCTCAAGGTTCAACCATGAACCTCCTAGCAAGGTCTATCCACAACTCCTAGCCTCTCTCTAAAGAAAGTAATCTTCTAATTCAACAATGATGAATCTAGGTAGCTTTCCAATGTATCGTAAAGCAGTATCCAATTTATGTGGAGTACATATGTTTTGAAGAATATCACAATATAGCATGTGCTCAAATGGCTCACTGAAGAACTGTAAATTTTTGTAGATTTTCTCTGCTTGATGCAACTTTACTTTTTATCCCAATATCAGTCAGTAATCACATAAACAATAAAGTAAAATGATGATAAAACATACCAGTAGATCGACAGAAAACAAGCCAAAATATATAAGTGTGTTGGTGCGTTACGATGGTCAGCATGATGCTTCAACCAACAAAGTCTCAATACGGTAAGCCAACCAGAAGTGTCACACAACCCTCTAGGACAACCAAAACAGTAAACCCCAAAAGTCAACAAAATTCAACGCTGTCAGTCAACGGTCAACGCAAACAACAGTAGCAGTAATGTCAATGCAGCAAAGTCAAAGTCAACGTCCAACCTCGAGAATTGTGCCAAAAAATGCGAATTCAGAAAATCGAAAGTTTGGGATAGTTTCAGGTCAATTTGACCATGCATTGACCAAATTCAACATTGTGGTAAACTCTAGGCCGAAAACAAAAATATGAGAATAGAAATTTCCTCCTTGTTGCAATTTCCCACGAGTGAAGAGAAGAGCCTCCAAGTGATCGAAACAATTAGATGAGGAGAGAGAAATGTGTGAGGATGTGATGAGTGAAAATGTTCTCCAACATTGACCAATATATATCCATCAATGAGGGTGTGTGACACAACTGCTGGGGCACCAAACCTTCAGGCCGACTTGCACATATTTTAAATAAATTCAAAATAAATGTTGTACTCATCAGATAAAGATGAACTTTAGATCGATCTTGCACCTCTCTGAAAGAGGAGTCCAATAAAAATATTGGCATCTTCATCTGAGCATCACAACATGGAGTTTGGACCCAATTTTCCAAAATTAACACTCCCTCTCAACTAGGGAGAACTCCATCCACCTGTGCAATCCAAACATCATGCGTCATCCCACCGTAACTTTCTTTGCTGGCATCTTTATTTCAAAACAGAAATGGGTCAATCACAAAGACATCATTCCCTACTAACAGATTCAGCCCAGATGTTTGATAGCTCTATAAGACTCAGAAAGAGTCTCATGCCAACCTGAAGTTGGTTTATCTTACCCGAAGTCAGTTGGAGGTCCGAAACCTCACTTGGACTCAAGAGAGTCATATACTAACCTGAACTTAGTTTCACTGACCCGAAGTTAGTTGGAGGTACGAAACCTCACTTGGACTCAAGAGAGTCATATACTAACTCGAAGTTAGTTTAACTGACCCGAAGTCAGTTGGAGGTTCGAAACCTCACTAGAATTGATCCTAGATCAAGTGATTGGACATGTGCCATCCTAGATAGAGAGTATGACAATCTCTGATGCGTCCATCAGCTTTTGCTACTAGTCTCTAGATTTTCCCACCTCACTAGCCAAATGAGAGCTAATTCCCATGAGCCCAAGACTCAATGGGTAGGATGCATACGAGGCACAGATCATGAGAGGTGAACCAAATCAATCATCATAATGGTGGGGTAGAAGCACACCAATAAGGTTCGGCAAACCTAGCCCTATGGTCTCTTATAGCTCTGAGAAGCTATCCCCAAAGCCCCTCAAAGCTCCAAGAGCTCATTGTCCAATAGACCCTCAGAATAGGGTCGTTCCATGATACCAAGATTCTCACGGAAGGTTAGGAACATGACCTTCCCCAAGGGCATTGTGAGAATATCCGTGACCTACTCATCAGTTCCTATATGATTGAGCCTTATGACGCCTCGCTTTACAATATCCCGGATAAATTCATACCAACCATCAACATGCTTGGATCAATCATGGAACATGAGATTCTCTGAAAAATGAATCCCTCTCTGGTTATCACAAAGGATAACGGTGGCATCTAGCACATGCTCAAACAACTCACTAAAGAGCTTTTGCAACCAAGTGGCTTCACAACATGCCATACATGCTGCAATGTATTCGACCTCAGCAGTGCTCAAGGCTACCGACTTCTGCTTCCTACTCGAAGAAGACCTACGTGTGAAGCAACATCCAAATGTGCTCTTGCGATCCACCACACTGCTAGCCCAATCGACATCAGTATATCCATGGAGTGTCATGATCCCAACAATGTATCTCAGCCCATGGTCTATCGTGCCCCAGAGTTATCTCAAGAGTTTCTTGGCACCAACCTAGTGAATGTTATGAGGATCAACCATGTGTTGACTCAAAGTGTTCACTGCAAAACATATTTCCGGATAGGTGTTCACTAAGAATATCAGGGCCCCTATGAGTTGACGATACTAGGTAGGATTTTCTAGCACAGGCCTAGCAATGCTGCCACTCAACTTCTTAAATTTTAGCTTCATCAATGTCAACACGGACTTACAATCCACCATACCAAATCTTCCTAAAAGCTTCACAATGTATTTTCCTTGAGAAGGGAAAATCTCGCCAGGTCTCTGCCAGACCTCCAGGCCTAGGAAGTAATGCATTAGTCTTAGGTCCTTCATCTCGAACTCAGTAGCAAGCTCCCTCTTGCACTGATGAATGAGAGGTTCAACACCTGTCAGGAAAAGGTCATCCACATACAGCACCAGAATGAGAGGCTTTTCTCTATCAACCTTGAAGTAAAGGTTTGGATTAGCATTACTATGAGTGAAGCCTAGCTTCATCAGGTAGCTATCTATCCTGTCGTACCAAGCTTTGAATTTTGGGTGCTTGCTTCAACCCATAGAGGGCTTTCTTCAACCTGAAGACATGGGTGTCTTGATCCTGGACTTCGAACCCCAAAGGTTGCTCCACATACACCTCTTCCTTTATCGCACCATGCAGAAATGAGGTCTTCACATCCATCTGATGAAGACTCCATCCTTGCATATCAGCGAGGGCCATGATAGATCCTATGGTTGTATATCGGGCCACAAGTGAAAATATATCATCATAGTCTATGCCTTCTTTTTGAGAGAAGCCATGGGCAATGAATCTTGCCTTGAACTTTTCAACACTTCTGTCAAATCCATGCTTGATCTTGTAGAGCTATTTTGAGGTGACAACTACTTTGTCCTCTGGTCTTGGAACCACATCCCAGACATCATTATTTATTATGGACTCATACTCTTCGTGCATAGCATCCTTCTAGACATGATGCTTTACAGCTTCCTCAAAATATCTAGGCTCAGATTGTACGATAGTACACATGGCTGCTAGATACCCTTGGTATCTAGTCGACTTCTTTCTTTCATGGAATGTCCCCCTTGGGGCCATATGTCCCTCGGCATCCTCGAGAGTGTCCCTAAGCCATGATGGTCTCTTCCTCATGGAAGGAGGTTGATCAATCTGGTTCATTGGTCCTTCAACATCGGGCATCGTCTCATTCTTCAGTTCTTCTTGATTTCTAGGCCTTGCTTCATGATCTTCCTCAGATCTCGAAAGATTGACTACCTTCCTCAAGGAAGCATATTCATCAAAGGTAACATCTTGGCATATCTCCACTTCCCTTTGATCAGGCACATAGACTGTATAGGCCTTTGAATTTTTGCTATAGCCCACAAACATTCCCTTCTTTCCAGAAGCATCGAGCTTGCTCCTCTTCTCCTTCGGCACATGAAAATAAACAGGACATCCAAAAACTCTAAAATGTGAGACATCAGGTTTCTTACTAGAGAAAACCTTTTCAGGAGTTTTGGAGTCCAGAGTGGAATGCAAGCATCGTTTTTGTATGTACACGACAGTGTTAGCAGCTTCTCCCCACAGAAAATTTGGTAGACCTTGGTCACATAGCATGGCACGGGCAGTTTCTACAATGGTCCTATTCATTCATTCAAAAATGCCATTCTGCTCAGGAGTATAGATAATTGTGGTCTCCCTCTTGATGTTAGCTTCTCTACAAAAGTTCTTGTACTCGTTCGTCTCATATTCAGTGCCATTATCGGTCTGTCGGATAGTATCACATGTCATCGCTCCCAGTGGACTTCCTCCAACCAGGTAGAGTGTATCAACTCTAAACCCAATCGTGATAGCTTCCTTGAAACTCTTCTTCTAGATATGCACCTTCCCATTAATGAATTCCACATTGAAACCTTTGTCTTCCATGCCCGATATAGACACAAGGTTCTTCTTCAAATCAGGTACGTATAGTACATCTTGCAAATGGAGGACTTGACCTTGAGACAAGTGGAGGGTCACAATCCCTGTCCCTTTCACGGGATATGTGGCATTATCTCTAAGGATAATTTCCAGATTAGTATCCTTCTCATCCATATCAGAAAGTTTTTCCTTGAGCCTAGTGATGTGCCTTGAGGCACCACTATCTATCAACCAGACATCCATTGTGTCGGGTGGAGATGTAGCAGGGAGATCAGATACAAGAATGAATTCATTTCTTATATCAACAACATTTGATTCCTCATACCTGGAATTTCTCAACCTTTTGAAAGGCTTCCCATTTCCGCCGAAGGAAGCCTTCCTCTTTCCCTTGAACCTGTTGTTCCTTTGATTTCCATTCCTCTGGTTGTTGTTGTTGTCATCATTATCAGGAGAATCCTTCTTGAAAGGGCATTCTCTAGCATAGTGACCTGGCTTGTGACAAGTGTAACACGTGCCTTTCTTTCCTTGGGCCCCTACTCTTCCTTTGTTCCTTGGACCACCAAATTTCTTCTTCTTAGTATGAGTAGTGAAGGAAAAATTTCCTTCATTTTCATATTCCTTCATCCTTGTCTCTTCTTGAACGCATCTCGATATTACTTCGTCAAAATCAGGTATCACATTGTTATTGAGAATGGTGGTGTTGAATACACGCCATTCGAATGAGAGACCTTCGATTGCGGTGAGAACCATCTCTCGATCAGCTATTGCCTCCCCAATAGCCAACAGATTATTCCTGATCTCATCCAACTTCAAAAAATATGATTAAACAAACTCATCTCTGCCTTTCTTCAGATTCTTCAAGTGGTTCTTGAAGAATAGAACTTGATTTGCATTGTTGGCCTTGAACATGTTGACCAACTTATCATACATCTCCTTGGATGTGCCCAGCTCAAAGATGTAGGCAACCAGAATATTATGAATTGAGTCCTTGCTCATTAGCTTTTCTTTGATTTCCCCCTTCATGTACTTTGATTTGGCAGCAACAGTTGCAGTGGATGGAGGCTCTTGTATTTTACCCTGCACATAGTCCATAAAATCTTGGTCTCCCACAGTAAGATCCAGTGTCAACTTCCAGTCATGGAAGTCATCCTTCCCAATCAATTTGTCATCAGCCTTAAAGCCATTGTAGTTAGAGGAACCCATGCCCTCCTTCGATGATTGATACAAACTAGGGCTTTGTCTTCACCTCAGCTATGATACCATGTAAATTTTTGTAGATGTTCTATGCTTGATGAAACTTTACTTTTTATCCCAATATCAGTCAGCAATCACATAAAAATAAATTAAAAAACTGATAGAACATACCAGTAGATCAACATAAGACAAGCCAAAATATATAAGTGTGTTGGTGTGTTACGACGGTCAACAAGATGCTTCAACCAGCAAAGTCTCAATACGGTTAGCAAAATTCTTCAACCAACAAATTCTCAATACGGTCAACCAACCTACAGTGTCACACAACCCTCTAGGATAGCCAAAAAAATCAACCCCAAAAGTCAACATTGTCAGTCAACAGTCAACGCAAACAACAGCAACAACAAGGTCAACGTATCTAAGTCAAAGTCAACATCCAGCCTCGAGAATTGTGCCAAAAATACGGATTCAGAAAATTGAAAGTTTGGGAGAGTTTCAGGTCAATTTGAACATGTGTTGACCAAAGTCAACGCTGTTCAACACTACGGTAAACCCTAGTACGAAAATAGAAATCTGAAGACAGAAATTTCCTCCTTGCTGCAATTTCCCACGTGTGAAGAGAAGAGCCTCCAAGTGATCGAACCAATCAAATGAGGAGAGAGAAATGTGTGAGGATGTGAAGAGTGAAAATGTTCTCCAACGTTGACCAATATATATCCATCAATGAGGGTGTTTGACACAATTGCTGGGGCACCAAACCTTCAGGCCGACCTGCACATATTTTGAATAAATTAAAAATAAATGTTCTGCTCATTGGATCAAGATGATATTTAGATCAATCTTGCACCTCTCCGAAAGAGGAGTCACATAAAATATTGGCATCTTCATCTGAGCATCACAACATGGAGTTTGGACCTAGTTGTCCAAAATTAACAAGAACTTCTTCAACCAAAATGGATTCATAATAATACATGCTCGTTTCTTTATACAATCAACCTCAATAGTGCTATTAGAGCAACCGAATCAAGAGATATAGTACTAGATGTACTCTTTCCATCCATCATACTGCCAACTGATCCAACATCAGAATATTCATGGAGTCTTGGATTTCATTTCTGTACCTCAAATTATAGACAATAGAATCACTGAGATATCTTACTAAGAAAATATCAATATATAGATAGAGTCTTCATAGCAAGGCATTTATCTAGGACATCGGGGATCCCACAAGATATGCATATACAGACCCACAAATTCTTCATTGGATCTTAAGTGCAGGAAATATATTATCAAGGCTAGGTCAGATCCCTCTTACTTTTAGAGGGTCATCAATCATATATCATCAATATCTACACCTTTATGGCTCAACTGTAACTTACTTTGGATATATATAGAAAAGTGACCTTGCCAAAATATAACCAAAGTCATGATCATGCAACTTCCATGCAGATTTTCAAATAATAGGGATATATCTGAGTTATTTCCCTTACCAATAAACATTTGGCAAGAAGAGTCATCAGGTCATACTGCCAAGGATTCTATAGCTCCCTCTTAATAATTGTTTCATGTGATCATCTAGCTTTCAATTATGAGCTTCTCAAGCAAGGGATGAAACTTTTCATGAGGCAACTGCAATAATAAACTTCAAGGAAGCTCAAGGTCAAAGAGGAAAATTTTGAAGAATCGTCATGGTTCTTCTTTAATCAGGGAGAATAAATCCTCCTGTGATAATATTTCAAAATATCTGAATTATCCTCCATCGCTAGGTGACAAATGTCAAAATCAGCATCTCATCTGCGTATTGTGCTCGTATATAATTTGTCATGCACTTTCTTCAAGGAACCTCAATTTTCATGTTGATAAGAATTGTTATAGATATATGCTTCAAAGTCCCATGCACTTCTTCACTTAATTGTTATTTAAAAAAAAAAGGTTTCAAGAGTGTTGCACCCCTTTTCAAAATCTAAGGTGCTACAAATTCTTTTACAGGAAGATCCCTGTAGCTTCTTCAAAAGATAAGCTATCCAATGTTTCCATATGTATTGTTCACAACTTCGATTGTGAACAAGGCTATAATACAATCATCAATTTACTGGGGCTAGAATATATCATTATGGCTACTGGATCGTAGTAATATCATGCATAATACTGGACTTGAAAAGAGATTATAGATGATGTTGAGCTGTAAAGAAGTGTCACACATTGTAGAATTGTGCCATATATCATTGTGAGGTAACCAACAATATTCACTTTACAAGGTTCTATGATAGCTTCGGGTCTTCAAACTTCCAGGAGCATGATTCCTTTCGAATGATCTAATATCTTTGCTTACAAACATGTCTTCAACAAAAGCTCTTCTCTGCTACTTAAGGCTTAGTATAGAAAACTGAAAGATGGTTAAATCTGTTATAAATATCGAATGCTTTCATTGCTTGATGCCTATAGCTATGTAAGTCATAAAATCTCCAAAATTCAGTTCAACTAATATAAGAAGTATAGATCATGTCATTGTAGAGTGTGCAAGACTTGGTTCACATTCATCATTTATCACTGTATGATGTACATATGCATTAATGCTCTAGAGCCTTACTAATGATCCATCAACATAGGGGCATTGGCTTATTTTTCTTTATGCATTGAGTTGTAGTTGTGTCTAGAAAAATAGTAAACTAAGGTTCTTCTTTTCTAGGCTATGAGAGGAAGAGAAACTTAGAAGTTCAACAGAGAGATATAAGAAACAAATGTCAACATACTACCCAAGGCCATGACTGATCATAACTTCGATTAGAATTTCCATACTTTAATAGCTTTTTAAAATACCATAACTATTTCAGGGCTTCCAAGAATTCCATGCATATACCAATATTAACTGAATGTATGTATATATGTTGATTGTTGACGCCAATATTGCTCTACCTGCAAATATGATGCCGTGCACATACTACAGAAACCATGTCAATATATATACGCAATACCATAATGTCTTTTTATAATTAGAGTATCTATTTTATGCATACAATCTGGATAATTTTACACGGCTAAGATGACATCCATACCATGTGCAATAATCATATCTAAAACCATACATTTATTTCTATATGGTTTTGTCATACCAAAACATTTCTTGCTCTTTAAATATATTTCTGGAGACATATTTTATGTGCCAATGTGCTGAGAATGCAAAATTACATATGCGATGAGCCAAAAGAGGTACAATGGATTCAGAACCATGTGAGGTTCCTAACAGTGATAGGATGTGCCAAACCATACATCTGAAATGTAAGATATAGGATCGAGATTATAGAGGGACCATATGATGATATATACAAAAGGTTACCTGTGATGATATATACAAAAGGTACTGTGCTAAATGAGATTGAGCGATACTATTTATAGAGGGACCGTGCCACCTATAAGATGCCATATAAAACATGGATATTGTCCCAAGACAAAGATGTTGAGTGAAATCAGGACCTATGACATGTAGGAATAGCAATACTTTTGTGTAGATGAGATCCATGAAAAATGGCAGAGAGAAAGGTATAATCGAAAATCTCAGATCCAATACCTGTCAACAAAGTCTCTTAGACCAATGCAAGGACCTTAGAGGGAGATATCTCCTGGGCTATTATTTTGGGAAAACACGACCATACTCTAGATATATGCCTGATGTTTTGGTCCTCAAAAACAAGTATTATGACACTTCAAACAAGGCACCACAGTGGTTTGGAAATCATAGAATATTTCTTCTTTTAAGACAGAATATCCTTCCACAAGTAAATGCACAGAGGAGACTCCAAACTCAGTTAAAAAAAGAGTGAATTTATCCTCCAAAATGAGCACACAATGATTGTAATGAACTCTTTGATTAGGTTTTTCGCTTAGTTATAGAGATCATAGTGATTATGCCCAAAATTTGATTTATTGCCCCAAGGAGCTCAGTCCTGGGAGTGCTTCTATCTTTTGATGTGATGAAGCCATCTTAGTGATTACATTTTCTCTTGCTTGGGCTCATCCTCACCTAAGCTCTTATACCATGTTAATTTTAGGTTAACATGTTCTTCGTGTAGGACAGTTACTGGAAAGATCCATATTAGCCTGATTTTCCATTAGTAATCACATAAGACATCATTATAATGTCAATAATTGAAGAAAGAACGTAGATGAAAGATGCAGAAGACAAGAAAAGATAAGTGTACACAAGGATATGGCACAAGCCAGGGAAAAACCCCAAGACGTGGACTACCCAACCGTTATGCAACAATGTTTCTGTAAAGATTTGTGACATGAGCAAGAACTGATATTTAATTGAATTTTCCCTCTCAAGATCAATTGATGCTTAAACATGCAGTAAACCATGTCAAGTGTAGGGTCTACATCCTAACATACATAACTTATGTCCATAGTTAAATTGATGCAATCCAAGGCGAACTTGTCTACGATAATGATCTACAGTCTGTTTTTTCATATCAAAAGATAAATTCAATGATTGAGAGATGGATGGTTTAAAATTTAAATTATCGTGGGGTTGTTTATACGTATTCTTCCACAAGTTAACTGGTATTGCATAGTCTAGTAATGGTATTCATGACCAGAATTAAACCTTAAAAGTAACAGATTTTTCAACTCTTCAGTGCTTATATGTCATAGAACTTATGAAGTAAGACATATGTGCAAGTCATAAAACATAAATGTGAGATGGTTTTTGGCTCTCGAGTGCTTGAAATATCTAGAATTTTGACTTTGACCTAGAAAAGCTCAGGGTTTCAACATAATTTCATTCTCCCATAGTGTTGTTGCATTTTATTTTTCAGTAAGTGCTTAAGGGTAAAAATAATAGCAATATCTTACTGAATTTTCACAGTGATTTCGTTAAACATGAAGTCTTCTTCCTCCATGTTTTGTACTATGTAGACCATGCTTAACTGATGGCAATGGCCACATGCATTTCTTGTAAGTTGTGCCTTTCCTTCTAATGTCTTAGCCAAGGGCCTGAAATATGGCCTATGGGTTGGATAGAATACACATACTAAATACTTCCTTAAAATAGGCAATTATCTGCATAGTTCTGTTGAGGTATAAAAGGTATGTTTTTAACACCTATTTATCCTACATTAATTATCAATCCAAGAACAACTTTTTGTTTCAATAGTGTACTCTGTTTGAGACTGCAATTGAGCTAAGAGTAATGTTGTGAGAGATGTAGTATAGTATTCTAGATACAAGAGTAAACAGATTCTTGAAAAGAAATCTAATTACAACAACATGAATACAAATACTCTGAAATATTAACTACTCACTCTGCAAAACATCAATCAAGGATACAGTAGCAATAACTCGTTCCTTTAGAAATTAATGCAACTAAAATCACACTGGAACAAGGCAATCAATCTGGGAACTTGGAAGTAATAACCAATGTTCTCTACAGTTGACAGTCCTTCTCTTTAAGCAATCAAAGTGAAATCGAAATTGAACTAACTGCTGTTGGAATTAAACTAAGAAGAACTTCTTTTAAAAGCAAGAATTGGAAATGAACAACAACTTGTAATCTATGTGAATACACAGCAAACTGTAAATAAACAATCTCTCTGCAATCTGAAACTAAAAAATTAGAAATGAACAGCAAACTGGAATTGAACAACAATTGCTAACTAATGAATCTAAACAGTAGACATGAACTTAACAAAATCAGATAACAAATCATATTAAACTCCAACCCTATCGACAGCGAACGCTATTAAGTAATCAATCAAAATGAACAATAATCCAATGGAACAGCAAACAGAGTTAAGTATGGAACAACAAAGCTTTATCATTGATAACAAGGTGAATAAGACAGTAATCATGATTCTTGTTGAAATGGAACGGCAATGCAATTCATTAGCGCACACAGCAATCCAATAGGAAATTCAACAGTAATTAAGTAACTCTGCAATTGTAATGAAACCAAGCATAATTATCACGCAAAAGTAATTAAAGGATAGAAACACAAACAGCAAAACAATTCCACCAGGGTCGGGCCCTTAGCACCAGTGAAACACTGCTGGGTTACTTCAGAGCTTAGGCGATGAAATAAAACGCATCTTTGTATTAATTGAACATAAAAGTATTTACAGTGACTACTCTCTGATCACGAGAGTGAATAAAATGCAATATTACAAAAGGAATGTTTTTAATCAAACGATTCGACCCCTACAATCTCTAAAGGTGTTGCCTTATATAACAAACTCGACGGACAAGACAAAGAATGAGATAAGGTTTTAACAGCGATCCCTCAGGATCGAAGGATCCTGAGGGATTCGTTTCCCTTCTTTATTTAGCTGTCACTTGATTTCCTTTGACTGAAGTCGAGCTGTCCCCTGCCTTCTCTTAGCAATGTGTTCGGATTTTCTTCTCTTTGGCAAGATTTGGTCTAACGCTGGAGGAACAGCAGTTGCACTTACTTTAGCCTCGCCTCTGGTATATTTGTTCACCTCACCTAATTCCTATTTTTAGCAATAAAAGGCAATTTTTAGTTACGTTTTACAATAAACATAAGTCTTTACAATTTTACCACAATTCTTGTAATAAGTCACCTTTCTAAAGTAAAAAGAATTATGTTTAAAGTAAAAGAATGGGAAAACACATATTGAATTCATACCTTTTCCAACGCTCAACATACCCCCCTGCTTACCCTTTTTCATGTCCTCATGAAAACCATAGTTTACATGCAAAGCAATTAAAGAATAAGTTGGAGAAGGTTTTTCATCAAAAGGCCTAAAACCATGCATTGCAGCTAATGCTTCGGAGACATGCCCTGTCTGTCATTCGAGTATTTCATAAATGGATTTATAGTCTGTAGCAGGATACCATGAAATGGGGCTTTGAAACCTACACCCTAGCCATAATGGGCCTTCCCTCAAAATGAGGTTGCTATAGAGAACCAAGCAGTCTGTAGCTAATCCAAATTTTTTATAGTTAAATGGCT
This sequence comes from Pinus albicaulis, assembly GCA_034641835.2. Classification (NCBI taxonomy): domain Eukaryota; kingdom Viridiplantae; phylum Streptophyta; class Pinopsida; order Pinales; family Pinaceae; genus Pinus; species Pinus albicaulis. The sequence continues at coordinate 154,784,547 of CM076571.1, read as the reverse complement.
CTCTATTTTGAACATTTCGATTGGAAATTCCCCATCGGACCTTGGCTGCTATGTAGGCTTGGTTTCTAATAGATAGAAAATAGTCTATCCCATTCAAGACAATTGCTTTATGGACAGGCCCCAATGCTTGGATAACACCTTCTCTTGTCATCAAATTCTTCTGCCTAGCCCATAATTGTAACGGGTGTTTAGGTTCACTCCTAACCCACAAGTCTAACTCATTTTCCTGCCTTTGAAAAACATTATAGGCATTGAGCCATTTTAACTGATTAACAGCAAATGAAATAAATGCTTGGTATTGGATATCACCCACAAAAGGATTGGGATTTGTCTCAACATCATTTTCCAATATGAGATTATGCAAATAGAACTCAAAGAGGAGACGTTGTACCTTTACCCCATAGAGTTTGCAGCATGTTACGAAATCGTCTATAGTGTTTAACTCTATATATTTTCCTGCCCTAACTGCTTTAATTTTCAACTGTAAATATCTCTCTAATAAAAATAAAGCATAATTCTTGGCAGGGCATCTACAAGCTAAAACATCTGTGTATAATGAGCAGAGAGTATTCATTTGATTTTGGGCTATTTTTAATTTATTCATTACCTTTTCAACCTTCTCCTCTACCCTTCGACACTTCTCATAGGCTTCAGCCTCTGCTGCATGGATGATCTTCATTTGCTGCTGCAACTCCTGGTATTTTCTTCTAGGAACAGTGTCTTCTTCGAGTTTTTCCCTTTTCTGTCGAGCCTGCGCCAACTCCTCTTGGAGTCTGGCTAATGTAGGGCCACTATAAGTGTTTAGACTACAAGCTTGTGTATTTTCACTTGAGGTTGCTCGATCTAGAACATCCTCTTCTGGAACAGCTGCCTACTGTTCCATATCTTCATGATTAGGCTCAGCCATAGTCTTTGCAACTTGGGGCTTTATTTTAGTGGCCACTTTCCTCTTTTTCAGGGCTCGTTTGGTGACTATGCTTCTTTTCTTTGGGGTTCGTTTGGGAATTTGTTTCATTTTAAGAACCCTAATGGTCTACCTAAGTTGTTCCACTAGTCTTTGAAGCTTCAGTCATTCCCTTCAAAGTTTTTCAAGATCAGTTACTTTCTTCCTTTTCCTTGATGGAACAGTTGTTCCTTTTTCTGGACCCAATTGCTCAGCGGGGTTTTGCTCCTCATCAGTCGTGCCTTCAGTTGGGCTTGCTTCTCTGTTTTATTCTTGGGGCACTTCTTCAGTGTTCATATTCCCCTGGCTGAATTCTATAGGGGTAATACCCTCAATTGAATCTGCAGTTCCCTAACAATTTCCAGTTTTGAACACTGCTTCAGTGTTCTCCTCTTCCTGTCCATACTTCTCAGGAGAAGCAACCCCAGCTGATTCTACCATTTATTTAGGGTTTTCTCCTTCTGTTTCATCCTTCATTCCCTCAGCAATTTCTTTATTGACAACAGATTTCTCCTGCAATTGGTTGATATCAACATTAAGGTCTAGTGGGCTGTGAGGTTGCACATATTATATTGGCCAAAATTTGGGCCAATTGGTCTTCTTGCAAAGGGCTTCATGGTGAACTTGCAGTAGTGTTTTTGGGAGGCTCTGTTCCTTATCTTTCACTGCTGTGATTATCTTCGTCCTCTTCATAGGTATGGTAACTAATTTCTTCCTCATCAGAGTAGAAAATTTCTCCCTCTACACTAGTATGAGGGCTTCCTTCTTCTTCCTCAATTTCCTCTTCTTCATTATTTCCTTCTTCTGCGCTGCTTGGTTTCTCACCACTGGTGTGGTGAATCATTTCTTCTTCATCCTCATCAGTACAGGGACTGCCTCCTTCCAATTGTGGAGGTTGTTCATCCTCCGAGCTAGGCAATTCCAAGGGCTGGCTACTGCTACCCGGAAGGCCTTCTATCATTCCCCTGCTTCTTTTTGAATGGGAGGACTGTCTACGTTTTGATGGCTCAGCTGCCAAGCTAGCCATTCTCTTTCGTTTTGGGGCAGGTAAGTCTAGTCCTCCATCAATCGAAAACATCAATTCTTCCCAACTGTTCTGTTTTTGGGCAAGACTATGACTTACTTTTAATCTGATTAGGCAATGGTGGCTTACCACCATGTCTGTGTGCCGAGTTTTTCTTATACTACGGGCAACATCATGCAGTAATGAATTTAAAAATGCAGGAAAATTTATAGTACATTTTTGCTTTAATACTGCCAATAACTTAAGGTGGCAAGGTCTTACCACATCTTTCCTTCCATCGCATGTTATATAGGCCTACACTACCTTTTCCAATTCCATCCATGGTTCTCCCAATGATGTCAACTGAACTCCTTTGTCTTTGACGACCAATGTCTGTCCTTCTTCCTGGAAAATATTCATGGCTTCTTGAAGCCTGGCCTTCTTATGAGTCCATACGGTTCCTTGCGCTGGTAAACCAGACACCTCTGCAATTATTTCATCTGTTACTGCTATCTGTCTTCCTCTAACCATGGAGTATCCTTCCTGCAAATTTTGTAGAAACTCGGTAGCCATTGTTTCATGGGGTTGTTGCAGCCTTGTGAAGTATGTAATCCATCCCAATTTTTCCAGAATCTCTCGTGCAGCATCATAAACAACTAGCACTTGCGGCTCGCTACAAATTGGTCGACCTCCCATTTTCTCTGCACACTATTACTTCTTTACAAACACACAGTAGTGTAATGGAACAGCACAGCACGGTAAATTGGAATAATATCGTTAATTTTTTGTTATTCCCTATAATATATGGATTTGATTGGCGTACAGGTAAAAAAATATAGGGATTTTATCTGTATGCAGTGATTAAGAGGCATCCACGCCCCCCTGGAGGATGATAGGTCGTCCTCGACCGTCAAATAAGAGAGGAAAGTAATGCACAGCAGTAAAAAGCATGCATACTTATGATATAATCAATCAAATTATTGCATTTACTGAAATAGATGCATGTGATTAAATCGTAAATAGATATAGAAACATTTGTAATGATTTAAAGATAAGGAAAAGGGACAGCTGATGTGAACACATGTACTTATGTGCTTATTACCCACTCAAACTAATGTGATCGATTTATGATGATTTTCATGTATAATAGGTTCGAAATCAAGGGTTTAGGAATCATACTTTCATTTGATATTTAGATAGAGATATAGGAAAAAGGTTTTAATATTACTATTGATTTGTAGAAATGTGACTCCAATACCATCAGCAGAGCTCTGTTGCCCATAGGTGTCCATAACCTTGACAAAGTTGCTTTCTCACCCTTGGAACCATTGTCCTTTATTTATGCCTAGGGAGTGTTGTTTAATGTCATAACGGAGGCCATTGTGCTGGCTTGGGAACTAGATGAATCACAATGCCATTCACCGGGAAGAAGTGAAAAGTGGGCAAGCTGGCTCGTGATGAGACCTCCTGTTCCAAGGACGTTTTAGTTTTTTTTTCAATTTTCCATTGGACCATATCCCTGGTGTGGTGACCATGATGGGAATGCCACTTCACTTGCTTCCTTATGATCATGGTAGGCTGGCTCTTAATGAGACCCCCTATCCTCCATCTTCCATATCATAAAATTGTTAGTGATATATATAAATATTTTTTCTTCTTTTTCATATAGCACTTTCCTCATTATATATAAAGGATGGCTCAACACTCCTTAAGAGTAGGGATAGTGGAATAAGTCTAAACATCTCAATAGAAAAGAATATGCCCTTATTCCTACTCAATAAGTAAAAATCAAAGAAAGTTATAAAGATTTGGGGAAGAACCAACATGATAAAGATAATCGATCATAGTAATTTTAGTGATAGTAAGACAGCAAAGTAATATTATTGGTTATGTCCTTTTTTTTCCTTTTTCTTATCATTACAAAACAATTTCTTAAAAAAATGACAATTTATTTTAATTTGCTGATTTCAGTAAGATTTAATTTGTATGATCTTGTGTAGATAGTATGTTTTCCTTTAGAAGAGTCATTAGAAATACTCAAAATGTTGTTATAAAAAAAGTAAAATAATACACTCAAACAGTGTTGTTCCTTTGGAAAGGAATAGCAGAAACAATCTTCGAAAATGTTGTTCCTTTGGAAAGGAACAGCAAAAACAATTTGCGAAAAGTTTTGTTCCTTTCGAAAGGAACAGCAAAAAGAATCTACAAAACTGTTGTTCCTTTCGAAAGGAACAGCAAAACAATCTGCGAAACAACGAAAATAAACAGCACAACTGTTGTTCCTTTCAAAAGGAACAGCAAAAAGACTCTCAGCAAAGTTGTTGTTCCTTTCGAAAGGAACAGCAAAAATGTTGTTCCTTTGGAAAGGAACAGCAAAAACTCACAATAAGAGAAATAAAAAGAGTTTGAAGAAACAAAATTCCATACAAAAAAACAAAGTAAATGGTCAAACTTTATGTACAAATTTCAAAGGAAAGAAATGATTTAATGAATGGGTGCCGAGGAGAGGGATTATCCCCTTCAGCAAGAATTTGCATGGTAGAATCTTCCCGTAATTGCTGGTAGAAGGATTCTCGAGTAAGCGGTTTATGGTAAAGTCGTACTCGATGACCATTTACTTTGGAGGAATGTCCAAATCCATCAATGGTGGTTAATGTAATGGTGCCATTATCATGCACTTTTTGTATCTCCTAAGGTCCAAGCCATCGTGTCTGGATTTTCCCTATAAAATATTGAAACCTGGAGTCATATAGGAGTTCCCAATCTCCTTCATGGAAGATTTTTTCTTTGATGAGGGCGTCGTGCCATTTTGCTCTCTGTTGTTGAATTAACACAGTGTGTTGCATAGCAGAGAGCCTAATTTCATCTAACTCATTTATTTGCTGCAATATTTCAACCTGGGCTTCATTTAAATATAGGCCCACCTTCTGGGTTGTTCTTAATGTCTGAATTTCAAACTCTATTGGAAATATGGGCTCTTTTCCAAATACCAATTGATATGGTGAATATCCCGTAGTAGCTCTCCATGTTGTTCGGTACGCCCACAAGGCTTCTGGAAATATGTAGGCCTAGTCACATATGTGTGAGGTAACAGTTTTTTTCAATATAGACTCGAAGACTTTATTCGTGCTCTCTACTTGGTCGTTTGCCTGTGGGTGGTATGGGGTTGCAATCTTGTGCTAAATGTGGTAATTCTGTAATGTTTCAGTGATTTTATTACCTATAAACTATCGTCCTCCATCTGTGATTATGTCCCTTGGGAGGCCATATCGCACAAAGATTTGGAAAAGGAATTGTATTACAGAGTCCTCTGTAGCTTTCGAAAGTGCCTCTGCTTCAACCCATTTAGTGACATACTCAGTTGCAACAAGGATGTATGTTCTTTGGTTTGATGGGAATTAATGAGGCCAACAAAATTGAGTGCCCAACGTTCAAATGGTTCAATTACTAGTTGTGGTTTCAAAGGCATTTCGTCAAACTATCCAGGGCGACCCGCCCTTTGGCAGCTATCACAGGCCTGCACAAATTTTTTAGCATCTTTAAAAATGGTAGGCCAATAATAGCCTGTCTATAAAACCTTATGGGTGGTTCTACGATCTGCAAAATGTCCACCACACGGCCCGTCATGGCATGCTTTCAGAATATCAAATACTTCATCCTCCCAGACGCATCTCCTAATTTTCATATCTGACCCTGTATGAAATAGGTAGCCCCCAATCCAAGAGAATCGGGTACTACGCTGTATTATCTGCTTTCGTTCATTAAGGGTTAGATGTTTAGGTAATTTACCTATTGCCAAATAATTTGCTATATCAGCATACCATGGGGTTCTAACAGTAACATCGAACAAATTTTCATCTGGGAAGTGATCTTCGACTGCTGCTGCATCTGTTGGCTTTGGCATTCATGACAGGAAATTAGCTACAGGGTTCTCTTTTCCAGGTCGATCCTTGATTGTAATGTCAAATTCCTGCAATGAAATCAACCATCTTGTCACCCTTCCATTTGTAACAGGTTTATTTGCTAAAAATTTAATGGCAGAGTGATCAGTATATAGAACTACATGATACCCAGTTATATAATGTATAAACTTATTTACAGCATGTACTACAGCTAAAAATTCCTTCTCAGTCACAGTATAGTTTAGTTCAGCAGGAGATAGACTTTTGTTGATATAATAGATTGCATATGGTTTTTTATCTTCTTCTTGCCCAAGCACTGCACCAATTGCTGTGTCTGAGGCATCAGATGAAATTTGGAATGGAAAATTCCAATTTGGGCCCCTCAGCACTGGGGTTGTTGATACAAGCTTTTTCAGATCCTTGAAAGCATTGTCACATTTATCTGTCCAAATAAAATCAACATTTCCTGTTAGTGCATATAAAGGTGCAGCTATTCGAGAATAATGTTCTATAAATCTCCTATAATAACTGGAAAATCCAAGAAAGATACGTACCTCTGTTTGTGTGGTGGGTGTAGGTATTAACAAAATTATCTGAATTTTGCCTGGATCCACCTGAATTCCAGCTCCTGAGATATAATGCCCTAAGATAAGTCCTTCGGTCATCATCATATGACACTTTTCATGGCTTAAACAAAGCCTAGTGTCAATACATCTTTGCAACACCTTTTCTAAATTTTCTAATGCTAGCTCAAAATCATCTCCGTAAGGTGTGAAGTCATCCATATATACTTTGAGCCCTTCATTTATTAAATCTAAAAAGATGCTGAGAATGGCCCTTTGAAATGTAGTAGGGGCATTGCATAGGCCAAGGGTAAGACTCGATAGGCAAATGTCCCCCAAGGATAGCTAAAAGTAGTTTTGTCTTGGTCCTCAGGGGCAATCTAGATTTGATTGTACCCACTGAAGCCATCAAGGAAAGAAAATAATTTCTTTCCTGCCAATGTGTCTAATACCTGGTCAATGAAAGGAAGGGGAAAGTGGTCTTTCTGGGTTGCCTTGTTGAGTTCTCGGTAATCTATGCATATTCTCCACTTCCTGTTCTTCTTTGGTACCACTACTAATGGAGAGACCCACTTGTTATCAAATATTGGGTAAATGAAATTAACATCCAATATTTTTTGTAATTCAACTTTCATGATATCTTTAAGGTGAGGGTTTAATCTTCATTGGGGTTGGGGAATGGGTCTCGCATCCTTTTCGATATAAATGTGGTGTGTACATAACTGGGGGTCAATTCCCTTCATGTCTGGATAATCCCATGCAAAGGTTGCTTTATATTTTCATGGTAATTGAACCAACTTCTCTTCTTGTTCAGCAATCAGATTTTTGTTAATGTTTAGAGTTTTTCCCGGCTTAATTTCTACAATCTTACTATTGTACACAGAAGTAGTGGGTATTACTTGATCAGGGATGTCTTTCAAAGGATCTTCTTCTTCTTTATTATCAAATGTTGCCTTGATCATGTGACATTGTAGATGGGATCTTATTTTTGGTTTGTTAATAAAACTATTAATGATATCATCCTCTGTTTGGTCTTTAAAATCGAGAGCATCTTCTATAGTTAGAGGTGATCTCATATTTTCCATAAGATATGATACAGGTTGCTTTCTTGTTTTGATTATTGATAGGCTTGGTTGGGCTGGGGGATATAAAGCTAAATTCTTGACATAGTTTCCCCTTGTTATTGTCATGTTGCCTTGTCGGCGGCCAATATAAGCATTGGCAGTTGCCAACCAAGGTCTACCTAGAATTAACGGGTGTCCATCTAGCCGATTCTTTGGGTTGATAACCAGGAAGTCAGTAGGGTATTCCCAGGAATCTACAGATACCATTACATATTGTAGTGTGCCTTATGGTTTGACTACCGATCGGTCAGCCAATTCTAATAAGGTTGTTGTTGGTTCTAATGATGTAATGCCAAGTTTTTGACAAGTGGTGGTTGTTAAGATATTGATTGCAGCTCCTAAATCAACTAAGGCATTTTGGAACAATTTCCCATTTATTTGCACTGTCACTATAGGATTTCCTCGGTCTTCATATTTTATAGGTGTTTCCATTCCTGATAAAAAGTCAGATAGAGTACCGACTATTTGGACAGTTGGGTTGGTGGTTGTTCTCCTTTTTGGCTTCTTTATACACAATTCCTTAATGTTTTTTGCATAAATAGGGATATCTTAGATAGCTTGGAGGAGAGGGATTTTTATACACAGATTTTTTAATTCTCCCAGAAGATCAAAATCAGGTTATTCTAATGGGTGAGGTATGATTAATCGTTCTGGGAATGGTGGAGAAGAGGTTGTTGCTTGTTGTGGAGTTTGATGTTGATTTTGTTGTTGAACCACCTTCTCTTTTTGCAATGTTTTTTCTACAGGTAACGGATCTTCAGTGTGAACATTTTTGTCTCTCTCTGTTTCTACTATACGCCCAGACCTCAATTGAAGGTCATACACTCCCTCAGTTCAGTTTCTAATTATGGTGGTTCCATTATTTGGACAGACTAAATTGGCCTATTATTTGGGTTTGGGTTGGGCTGGGCTGGGAGTTGTGGTCTTAAATTGGTCTGGGGGTTTTGTGGTAATGTATAGGGAGCTGGAAGTGTAGGTTGAGAGAGGTGAATTGTTCCAGCTAGCTGATTTGTAGGTCTTTTCCAGTTTGACTGCCAGGCTTGACTCTGCGAAGTAGAGGGGGACCATTGTGTTGGATAAGCATTGTTTTTCCAAAACGGTGGGCATAAAGGAAAATTTGGCCAATTAGCTTGGTTTGTTTTATTTGGCCATGATGATGTATGAAATGGCTGTTGTGACCAATTGGGGAAAGGTGGTTGATTTTGCCACATTCCATTATATTTCTGAGCATTATATCGAGGAGGCTGAAAAGAAGAAAATGGATCAGCTGGCATACTTGATTGTCGTGGCTGCCATTGTCGACGCTGATTAAGTAAGCATACCACTTCTGATTCTTCTTCTGCCTCTTTATAGACTGCTTTTAACCCATGAAGCGAGGGAAATCCTTCTGTGGGATGGTCTTTCATGCAAATGGAACAAACTTTGATTATATTCAGTGGGCACTCTTTGTGGCTGTGTTTCTTCCTGCATCTGGGACAGAATACTGCCAAATCTTGTTCTGCTTCTTCTTGCTTTTGTTTGGCTTTCATAATGTCGAACTGCGTTGTTAGAGTCCCTAGAATATCTGTTTTAAAATCTTCCAGCATATTGCCAATATTTTCACGAGTTACACCTTCACTGGAGGTCTTATTATCCCTTGTGATCATGTCACGTTATGTTGATTTTAGCCTTGTATTGCCCCTTGAACTCCTGATACACAAATCAATAATGTTAGCATAGCTCTCCTGATATATATCACCTTTTCCCATAATATTCAATGTTTCAACCCATTGATCCTTCATTCCCCTAATTAATGTAGTCTTCAACACATTATCAGGTAAGGGTAAATATGCATGAGGAGATCTCTAGAGATTGTATTGAAACCATTCCACATATTCTTCCAGGGTTTCATTCGGTTTTGTTGTCATTTGAAATATTTCGTCTTTTAGTTCCTGAGACCTGCAATAATCTTAATATTTCTTTAGAAACACAACTTTCATCTGATCCTAATCAGTTATAACACCCCCACCTAGCCCCATACACCATCGTAAGGCTGCTCCTTTTAATGTGGAAGGAAATAGTTTTAATTTTTGGGGATCAATGGTATAGTCATACCCCCTGCATAACACATCGAATTCAAACAGAAATGCATCTAGATCTTCTGATGTCAAGCCATGAAATGTAGGAATATGTTGAAGAGGAATGGCTTTCATAGGTGCATTAACTGCAGTATCCACTATAGTATATTGCAGTGTGGAAGTTTGTTGGGGTGTTTGTTGGTTTTGGTTTTGGTTCTGGTTCAGGGCCATTTGATCAAATATGTGCCAATATCCTTCTGGGATCTCAAGGGAATTCCTAGGTTGACTGGAAGGAGTAGGAATGGCCTTGACATCACTCCCTTGATCTGGAACAATAAGTATTCCTTGCTGGCCTACTGTTTGAGGAGATTCAGGTCCTTTGTTTTGAATGAGTTTGACAGCACTTCCCTTATCTGGAATGTTCATTGTTTGGACTATTTCAAGAGGAGATTTTGGTTCTTCTATTTCTCTATTTTCCCCTTCTCCTTCGCGAATATTGCTAGAGTTCCCTTCTCATGGAGAAATTAGGCAGGGATTCTCAATTTCTTGGGAATCTTGCTCAATTCCCACTGTTTGACTATGTATCTTAGCAAAGGCTTCATATGGTGACTCTGTGGCATAAAGGAAGCTAGTAGGCTGTCTAGAGATAACTTTTCTAGGTCCTACTAATGGCTGAGATTCAGTCTTCTTAAGGATTTCGTCAATGAAAGTTGTTCGCCCAAGGGTCACTGGTCCCTTAGGTTTTTCGGGTTTAGGAGGAATTTTGTTTTGTTTAGCTGATTTATTCATTCAAAAAAAACAAGCCTTCATTCCTACCTAAAGAAATAATTTTACCTAATTTTGCTGTGAAGCGGGCCATGAGCAAGTATGTTCCTTGCCCAGTTCGCAGTTTCTTACCCTCCGTCCTTAATACCCAATTCTTACCAAGAAGAAAAATTAAATGTGCATCACTCCTTCTAAATGGCATACACTCTCCCCAGCAATGGTGCCAAAATTTTGAGGTATAAAATGTATCTTTTTAACACCTATTTATCCTACATTAATTATCAATCTGAGAACGACTTTTTGTTTCAAGAGTGTACTCTGTTTGAGACTGCAATTGAGCTAAGAGTAATGCTATGAGAGATGTAGTATAGTATTCTAGATACAAGAGTAAACGGATGCTTGAAAACAAATCTAATTACAACAACATGAATACAAATACTCTGAAATCTTAACTACTCACTCTGTAAAACATCAATCAAGGACACAGTAGCAATAACTCATTCCTTTAGAAATTAATGCAACTGAAATCACACTGGAACAAGGCAATCAATCTGGGAGCTTGGAAGCAATAACCAATGTTCTATACAGTTGACAGTCCTACTCTTTAAGCAATCAAAGTTAAATCAAAATTGAACTAACTGCTGTTGGAATTAAACTAAGAAGAACTTCTTTTAAAATCAAGAATTGGAAATGAACAGCAACTTGTAATCTATGTGAATACACAGCAAAATGTAAATAAACAATCTCTCTGCAATCTGAAACTAACAAATTAGAAATGAACAGCAAAGTGGAATTGAACAACAATTTCTAACTAATGAATCTGAACAGCAGACATGAACTTAAAAAAATCAGATAACAAATCCTATTAAACTGCAACCCTGTCGACAGCAAACGCTATTAAGTAATCAATCAAAATGAACAATAATCCAATGGAACATCAAACAGAGTTAAGTATGGAACAGCAAAGATTTATAAGTGATAAGAAGGTGAATAAGATAGTAATCACGATTCTTGTTGAAATGGAACAGCAATGCAATTCATTAGCGCACACAGCAATCCAATAGGAAATTCAACAGTAATTAAGTAACTATGCAATCGTAATTAAACCAAACATAATTATCACGCAACAATAATTAAAAGATAGAAATACAAACAGCAGAACGATTCCACCAGGGTCGGGCCCTTAGCCCCAGTGAAACACTGCTGGGTTACTTCAGAGCTTGGGCGATGAAATAAAATGTGTCTTTGTATTAATTGAACATAAAAATATTTACAGTGACCACTCTCTGATCATGAGAGTCAATAAAACGCAGTATTACAAAAGGAATGTTTTTAATCAAATGATTCGACCCCTACAATCTCTAAAAGCGTTGCCTTATATAACAAACTCGATGGACAAGACAAGGAATGAGATAAGGTTTGAACAGTGATCCCTCAGGATCGAAGGATCCTGAGGGATTCACTTCTCTTCTTTCTTTAGCTGTCACTTGATTTCCTTTGACTGAAGCCGAGCTATCCCCTGCCTTCTCTTAGCAATGCGTTTGGATTTTCTTCTCTTTCGCAAGATTTGGTCTAACGCTGGAGGAACAGCAGTTGCACTTACTTTAGCCTCGTCTCTAGTATAGCTGTTCACCTCGCCTAATTCCTATTATTAGCAATAAAAGACAGTTTTTAGTTACATTTTACAATAAACATAAGTCTTTACAATTTTACCACAATTCTTGTAATAATTCACCTTTCTAAAGTAAAAATAATTATGTTTAAAGTAAAAGAATGGGAAAACACATAGTGAATTCATACCTTTTCCAACACTCAACAAGTTCCTTCCATGGATGAATATAAAGCTACTCTATATTTGTACATTAACTTTATCCATCAAGGAATATTTGTTTTATGAACAGGACTCTAACGGTGATATTTGTGTGAAGCCTTCTTAAAATTCTGGAATGCTAAATTATTGATTACAAATGACCTCACATCATCCATAAGGTTTAAACATGTCATCAACTACGACAACAATTATACTTGAAAATGTGAATCCTGTTGGAAATACTGAGAGGGGGGTAAATGAGTATTTCTTTTCAATTGTTAATTATTGCCAGTTAGATTCTTCACAATTAAAGACATAGAGATATATATAATAATGATATTAAGAATTAAAGAGAACTTCAATCCCTTTTTAATAAAAGTATACAATAGATAAGAGAAGGGCACCAGCCCTTTTAATGAAATAGGCACCAACCTGTTTTCCAAGCACCAACTTGGACTTTGATGAGGCTCCGACCTCTAGGGCTTCGACCCTATCTTCTCAAGGCACCAACCTTTTGTTTAGGAGCTTCTACTCCAAGGACACCAATCCTTCATAATTCTTTAGAGAGAAAATGTGAGATGTACTTACTTGATTGTCTTCAACAAGAATATTCACTATTCAATTAATTTGATCCAAAATATTCCTTGAATGTCCAATAAAATGTTTCCAAGAGACCTCTGTCGTATGTGACTGTTCTTGTCTAAAAATGTTTGACTGTCATTAAAATCTTCCACAGGTCTTCTTCAATCTGAGATTTTTCCTTCACACAGTCCGAGTAGGTGACTGTTCCAAGTTATTCACCCTGCTATAGGTCTGTAAATGAGTGATATTCTACACCTGTTGAAGGCAGGAATTAAGCACTACTTACAAGGTTTATGCAACAGATTGTCTCCATTATAGCACTGAATTTTGGCTTCTTCAAGGCACCGAGCTGTAGCCTATATACCTCTATCCAAATGGTGTTCCTCTACTGCAAGACCGAGAACTATGCTAACAGTCCAAGCTTCAAAAATCTATTCCACATTCAATACGTATGGTCTGAAGGTATGGTGCTAGAATGTCACAGGTTTACTTGTGGCAATATGTCTGTTCCACAAAAACTACAAACAGGTCCGAGTCATAGAAATCATATACAGGTCCGAGCCATAGAGTGTATGCACCAATTTCGAGGGTATTGCATTATGTCTGAGGTATGTTTGGTTGCTTGTAGCTCAGTTAGCATACCAAAAAAAATGGATCTTTAACTTGGTTCTATCTACCTTCTTTAGTTCACAAGATGTGAACCCTTTTCGTGTGCTTTGATGTCCTCTTCTTGTCTTCACCAAAAACTTGATGATGAAATGAAGTGATGGGATCTCATACTTATATAGGTTTGATGTTAGGAGAATGGACACATCTTTCTAGATGTAGGCCGACATGAAGGAGCTAGGACAAGTCGGCTCAGAAAAAATATAATTATTACACAACTTCAAAAAACAATATCTTTCTAACCACGGGGAGGTTTGGGGCATATGAGGGCTCGTTGGAAAGAGGAAGGAGTCCTCTTTAAGATGGTCTAAGTCCCATTGTGATTGGTTGCCTCCAAGATGCCAAAATTCATTTTTCCTTTGTACCTGTCCTTATTTTTAGTGCAGAAAATATATAGGATAGAATGCCTTCTCCACTGCTTGGCTTCTTAATCATGGGGTCATAGCGTCATCATGATAGTACCCAGCAAGTGCAGTAATATGTCACAGTGCAGCCTCTTCTAGTATTTCAACCTTCATCAAGTGTGTTCATTCATTCAACCTGATGCCATCAATGACAACTTAGATTAACAATCTCCCCCTTTGTCATTGGATGGCAATATTTTCCTTTTCTCCCCCTTTGACATCAATGGAAAAGTGCTCCCCCTATCATGTTGCTTCCCCTAACATATTGTACCCCTAACATGTTGCTTGATTTAATGTGATGCAAGAGCAATGACCCCCATATTTTGGCGAAGACACTCAAATGCTTCTCGTGGAAGGGGTTTTGTAAAGATATCCGCAATTGCTCTTTTGTATTGATGTATTCCAACCTGACATTGTGTTCAGCAACTTGTTCATGGAGAAAGTGGTATTTGATTGGAATATGTTTGGTTCTTGAGTGCATCACCGGATTTTTTGAAAGACTGATGGCGCTAGTATTGTCACAAAAAATAGTAATTGGTTGCTTAGTTTCCATGTTGACATCCTTCAAGGCTTCCTTCATCCATAGAATTTGTGTACAACAATCAGTAGCGGTTATATATTCAGCTTCAGTTGTAGAAAGGGATATAGATGATTTCTTTTTGCTGAGCCAAGATACAAGACACTCTCCCATAAAGAATGCATTTCCACTGGTACTTTTTTGATCATCCATTCTTCTAGCCCAGTCGGCATCAGAGTAAGCTGTCACAATAAGAGTTGAACTCTTAGGATACCAAAGACCAAAATTGGTCGTTACTTTCAGATATCTGAGAATTCTTTTCACAGCTGCTAGATGGGATTATTTAGGACTTGACTGAAATCTTGCTACCATTCCTACTGCTTGCATAATATCTAGTCTTGTAGCAGTTAAGTATAGGAGAGCTCCAATTATTGACCTATAAAGAGTTGCATCTATGAGAGGGGTATCATCATCTTTGCTTAATTTACAATCTGTGGTTATCAGTGTGCTCATAGGTGCACAATCTTCCATCCCATATCTTTTAAGCATGTCTTTAAGATATTTTTCTTGAGATATAAACATGCCTGCAAAAGTTTGAGATATTTGCAGCCCAAGAAAGTAAGACAACTCACCAATCATTGACATCTTGAATTTTTTGGACATATTTAGAGCAAATTCATGGCTCATTTCTTCATCATTGCTAGCAAATAGTAGATCATCAATGTAAACAAGAGTGATCAGAAGTTTTCCCTTGTCCATCTTCATGTAGAGATTTCTACCTGCCACTCCCTTTTTGAAACCTTCTTGTTGCAGATAGTGATCCAACTTTTCATACCATGCTCTAGGGGCTTCTTTTAATCCATACAAGGCCTTTTTTAGTTTGCATACAAATTCTTTTCCTTCAGCAAGATCAAATCCTTCTGGTTGCTCCATGTAAACTTCTTCCTTGAGATCTCCATTCAGGAATGTTGATTTTACATCCATTTGATAAACCTTGAATCCTTTTGATCAAGTAAATTCTAAAAGCATTCTTATGGCTTCCATTCGAGCTACTGGTGCACAGGTTTCTTCGAATTCAATTCCTTCGATTTGCAAGTATCCTTTGTAGACAATTCTGGCTTTATTTCTGATGATTTTTCCATCTTCATTCATCTTGCTTTTGAATACCCATTTTGTTCTAATTATATTTTTATCTTTTGGGCAAGGTACTAGTTCCAAGTCTCATTTTTTTTCGATTTGAGAAATTTCTTCTTCCATGGCCTTTATCCAATAAGGATATTTGCTTGCTTGAGAAAAAATTTCAGGTTCTATTAAAGATAATAGTGCCAAATCATTTTTTCTTGGGGTGCTTATCATTCTTCTTCGAGTTTGGATTCCTTCATCTATATTTCCGATGAATTTTTCTTTCGGATGATGTCTTTGAACAAACTTGATCTTGGAGGGATTTTGTGAAGATTCATTTTGAGGTTCACTTTGAGATTCTTCATTCTCCTCTTCTCTTTCCTGTTCTTCTTCTTCACTTTTTTCAAAGAAAGACTCAACTTCATGATCTTCAATCCTTTTTTCTGGAAGGCCTTCATCAATCTTCACATCAATGCTTTCCACTATTCTTTGTAGATGATTGTTGTAACATTTGTAAGCTTTTCTCCTAGTGGAGTAACCAAGAAATATTCCTTCGTCAGTTCTAGAATCAAATTTAACTGGTGAGTCATCATTTATTTTTATGAAACATTTTCTTCCAAATATTCTGAAATATTTTACTGAAGCAGGTCTTCCTTTCCATAATTCATAAGAAGTATTTTCATTATTTGGTCTCAGTTGAGTTTGATTTAAGTTATAAAATACGGTGCCAACTGCTTCTCTGCAGAATTTTGGTTGCAAATCAACTGTTAAGAGCATTGTCCTAGCCATTTCTTGAATGGTTTGGTTCCTTGTTTCAACTTCTCATTTTGCTAGTGTGTCCTAGTAGTAGAAAGTTCTCTTTTGATTCCATGCTCTTTGCAGAATTTATCAAACTCTTTCGAAGTAAATTCACCTCCTCTATCCATTCTAAGACATTTAATCTTAGCATCTTTTTCATTTTCAATGAGAGCTTTAAGATTCTTAAAACACTCAAATTCTTCATATTTATATTTTATGAAATATATCCACATCATTCTAATATAGTCATCAAATAGAGCAAAGTACCTTTCACCTTGAAGAGCTGGAGTTCTAGTTGGTCCACACAAATCTGCATAAATGATTTCCAAAGGTTTTGATGTTGATAACTCCTTGGTTTTGTGGCTAGTTCTGGTTTGCTTTCCATGTTGGCATGGGCCACAAAAAACTTGATTTGGTTTGCACATTTTTGGAATGTCCCTTACTGCATTATTTTTTCTGATGCTGACTAGGTTGTCAAAACTTGTATGCCCCAATCGCTTGCGCCATAACCAACTTTCATCTGTTTGACTTAAGTAACATTTATCTTCTTGGATTCTACTGAGAATGTAAACATTATCTGGTGTTCTTACTCCTTTTGCCACAAGCTCTCCTGAGGACAAGTCTCTTATTTCACAATTTTTTGTACTAAAGACAACATTATGTCCTTGGTCACAAATCTAACTGACATTTAAGAGATTGTGTTTGAGCCCTTCTACCAGCAAGGTATTTTGAGCCTTTCCTAGTCCATTGACAAGGGTAACAGTCCCTTTTCCAGTGATTTTAGCAGATCCACTTCCAAAGGATACATTTCCATTTTTCTTTTTCAATGAGATAAACTTATTTTGGTCACCTGTCATATGTCTCGAGAATCCACTATCCACGAACCAATGATTTTCTTCACTATGAGCACATAGAGCTAGGCCACATTTATCAGTTTTAAGATTTAATTTTTTATCTTTTCCCCTTTTGATAGGGAAATTTTGTTCATTATGATCATAATCATCACATAATGAGCAAGACGGATCAAAATTAGCCAAAGGAACAAAGGAATTGTAAGTTTGATTTGTTCTTTCTCTTTAGGCCCATGCAGTTGGTTTGGTTGATTATTCAATCTTGGTGCTTCATTCTTATGAGCCTTGCAATGCTTAGCTTGATGCCCACAGTTTTTACAATTGTAACAATGCCCAAGAAAAAAGTTTGATACCTGTTGTAGTATCCATAGCTTGAATCAACATTCTTCCTTGGAGTTGCTCTTTCAAATCTTGGTTTTGAGATGTGACCTTTTTCCTGAGATGATTTTTCTTCTTTTGGATGGCAAGAGAGTACATCAGCATAACTTCTGGCATTACTCTTCGTACTTGATATTCTCCTTTGAAACCAATTCCAGACTTGTCATGTTGAGGTCTTTGAGTGTTAAGATTTTTGTCAAGGGCTAGAGAGCTTTGCCAACTCCTTTTGATTTGCTCCAATTCCTTTCTTAGGGACACTATTTCAGCTTCACGTTTTTCACAGATATCATCCTTCTCTTTTAACTTGATGTTCAAGAAGTCTTCCCTTCTTTTTGCTTCCTCTCTTTCTATTTTGAGAGAAATTATATTCTTTTGTAGATTCTCATTTTCTTCAATGGCAGTCATTAGCAAACTATCCATGTTTCTTTCATCTTCTATTTTCTGAGTCATCATCATTTGTAAATGTCATGAATAGTGTTTCATTGCTTCCAACATAATTACTTTCCTCATCTGATTCATCATTTCTTTCTTTGTATTGATGCACATTTCTAGTTGATTTCCTCTTTATGACTATGAATTCATCTTCATCAGACTCATCTTGTTTAGAGAAGAATTTCTTCTTATTAAACCCTTTCTTCTTGTACATCATTCTTTTAGAGTCCTTTTCATCATCACTATCATGTTTATGAGGAAATTTTGCAGTGTAATGACCTATTCTTCCACAATTGAAACAAATAAGAGGGTACTTACCTTTTAGCTTAGATCCCCTTTTTAGTCTTCGTACAAATTGAGCTAACTCGTTTTCAGTATCTGATTCATCGTTGTTGTAATTCCATCCTTTTCCTTCTTTTGTAGATTTTGAGGCTTTGAAAGTTGCTTCTTTGAAATTTGGGATCCCTTTCCTCATCTCATAGGCAATAAGAATTCCATGAATTTCATCCATCTTGAGAGTATCTAGGTCCTTCATTTCTTATATGGCACTTACTTTGGAGTCAAATCTGTCAGGAAGTGATCTCAGGATTTTTTGAACTATGGTGCTTTCTTCAATATTTTCCCCTAGTCCTTTAAGAGAGTTAACTACTTCAGCTACTCTGAGGAATTATGATGCAATATCTTCTTCATCATCCATTTTCAGACTCTCGAATTGTCTTCTATAGGTTTGAAGCTTTACCTTCTTAAATTTGGAGTCCCCATCATATAGCGAAACCAATTTATCCCATACTTCTTTGGCTGAGTCACACTTCATGACTTTCGTAAATTCGGAATCAGTGATTCCACTAGTGATGGGATTTAAAGCTTTGGCGTTTAGCAATGTAGGCTTTTATTTCATTTAGATCAGTTGGAAGACCGGCAGGAGCTTTGTATCCATCCAAAATAGAGTGCCATACTTCAGGGCCAAGAGACATTAGATAGTAGGACATTCTCTTTTTCCATAAACTAAAATTTGTTCCATCAAAGATAGGGAGTTTCCCTGTTGTTTCCATGTTCTTCATTGTTCCTAAGAATCATTCTTACAGCTGTTAGGCTGATAATGAAGAAGCTAGCTTTGATATCAATTGTTGGAAATACTAAGAGGGGGTTGAATCAGTATTTCTTTTCAATTGTTAATTATTGTCAGTTAGATTCTTCACAATTAAAGACAGAGAGATATATATAATAATGATATTAAGAATTAAAGAGAACTTCAATCCCTTTTTAATAATAGTATATAATATATGAGAGAAGGGCACCAACCCTTTTAATGAAACAGGCACCAACTTGGACTTTGACGAGGTTCTGACCTCTAGGGCTTTGACCCTATCTTCTCAAGGCACCAACCTTGTGTTTAGGAGCTCCTACTCCAAGGACACCAATCCTTTAGAATTCTTTAGAGAGAAAATGTGAGATGTACTTACTTGATTGTATTCAACAAGAATCTTCGCTATTCAATTAATTTGATCCAAAATTGTCCTTGACTGTCAAATAAAATGTTTCCAAGAGACCTCTGTCGTATGTGACTGTTCTTGTCTACAAATGCTTGAGTGTCATTACAATCTTTCACAAGACTTCTTCAATCCGATATTTTTCCTTCACATAGTCCGAGTAGGTGACTGTTCCAAGTTCTTCACCCTGCTATAGGTCTGAAAATGAGTGATAGTTTGCACCTGTTGAAGGCAGGAATTAAGCACTTCTTACAAGGTTTATGCAACAGATTGTCTCCATTATAGCACCGAATTGTGGCTTCTTCAAGCCACTGAGCTGTAGCCTATATACCTCTGTCCAAATAGTGTTCCTCTATTGCAAGACTGAGAACTATGCTAACAGTCCAAGCTTCAAAAATCAGTTCCATAGTCAATACGTATGGTCTGAAGGTATGGTGCTAGAATGTCACAGGTTTACTTTTGGCAATATGTCTGTTCCACAAAAACTACAAACGGGTCTGAGTCATAGAAATCATATACAGGTCTGAGCCACAGAGTGTATGCACCAAGTCCGAGGGTATTACAGTATGTTTGAGGTATGTTTGGTTGCTTGTAGCTCAGTCAGCATACCAAAAAAAATGGATCTTTAACTCGATTCTATCTGCCTTATTTAGTTCATGAGATGTGAACCCTTTTCATGTGCTCTGATGTCCTCTTCTTGTCTTCACCGAAAACTTGATGATGAAATGAAGTGATGGGACATCATACTTATACAGGTTTGACATTAGAATAATGGACACATCTTTCTAGATGTAGGCCAACATGAAGGAGCTAGGACAAGTCGGCTCAGAAAAAATATAATCTTTACACAACTTCAAAAAACAATATATTTATAATCATGGGGAGGTTTGGGGCATATGAGGGTTCATTGGAAAGAGGAAGGAGTCATCTTTAAGATGGTCTAAGTCCCATTGTGATTGGTTGCCTCCAAGATGCCAAAATTCATTTTTTTCCTTTGTAATTGTCCTTATTTTTAGTGCAGAAAATATATAGAACAAAATGCCTTCTCCATTTCTTGGCTTCTTAATCATGGGGTCATAGTGTCATCATGATAGTACCCAGCAAGTGCAGTAATATGTCACAGTGTATCCTCTTCTAGCCTTTCAACCTTCATCAAGTGTGTTCATTCATTCAACCTGTTACCATCAATGACAACTTGGATTAAAAATTCTTGTTGGGAATCACAATTGTCGTTAGACCAAAACCCGCAGGTTTTATTCAACGATTACATCGCCAGAGATAAGGATCTACAAAAGGTGGTTAGTCCATGTCGCAAAACACACGGGGAGAGTTGGTTAATCCAATGTCCAACAATCTCCCCCCCCCCCCCAACGCAAGCCGGGTGTGTATCGAACTCGCGACCTACACTCTGATAGCACTTGTTGGGAATCACAATTGTCGTTAGACCATCGCATCGCCATATATAAGGATCCACGAAAGGC
The DNA here is from genome assembly GCA_034641835.2 of Pinus albicaulis. Taxonomy (NCBI): domain Eukaryota; kingdom Viridiplantae; phylum Streptophyta; class Pinopsida; order Pinales; family Pinaceae; genus Pinus; species Pinus albicaulis. The sequence goes on along the minus strand of CM076571.1, from coordinate 154,763,659 downwards.
GGTTATTCCATGTCATGAAACACACGGGGAGCGTTGGTTTATCCAATGTCAAAAAAATCCCAGGTTTTCTCCTACAAGTAAAAAGAACAACCTCAACCTACATATGCCTTGGTCCACCATTAGTGGTTTTGACATGACAGTAGGTTGTCTCCTACTGTGTCATTTCTTAGTAAGAAATCCTCTTATATGCAAAATTAAGGAGCTGTTTAGTTGAACTTGGAACATAAGGCTAATGTTAGATATAACTTATAAGTAATGCATCATTGGTTTTGAACCAGTGAGACTCACAGTCCCAAAATAACTCCAGACTTATTTTCATGTTCTCTCTATAGCTAGGGAGACAGGGGATGTGTCCTTGTTTCCTCATAAAAACGAGGATGTTTGGGAAACATCCTCCATGGCTATCCCTTGTGCAAGATGGCAGCGGTTTCTCCCTGGTTCCCCCAAAAATTATTCAGTAACTAGTTCAGCATTCAAACTATGAAAAATGCCAAATATTATCTACTCAGTGGGTTATAATTTTGTGTTAAACACAACTAGCCTATGTCAGATTCCATGTTCATTTTGTATGGGTTTACCAGAAAATCCTTTTTTTGCCTTGAATGGGGCCAAGCTCTTGGGAAATTGCTTTGGGGATAACATGAGACCCTGAACAGTGACAATTTATTGGGAAATTTCACTTGAGGGATATAGTAAATCCCTGAATGGGTTCAATATCTTCAGACATATCGTTTCAGTGGACAAAGTAAATCCCTAAAGATTCATATAAAAGGTTGCTTATTTCTAAGGGACCTATGATAAAAATACATGACAAGCAGTTGAAGACCAATGACCATTTGGGCACTAGCAACCAATCAACCAATGACAACATTTGAGCTGAGCAACTAAAACTAAAAATAATTCGTTATCACTCACGATGAGAAATATATTGGGAAGTGGGTGTTTCAACATAAGAAGACTATTGAAGTGAGGGTAGATTGATATTACCCTCTGTAGCCCATTATGTTGATATTTACAATCTGAGATTTTTTTCAGATGGTGAAAACCCTATGAGGTTACTGATTAGGTTGTGGTTACTCAGATAATTTACTTTATCTTGAAATTTCTCTAATGTCATTACTTGTTTTGTCCTCATTAACTTCCTCAACCATCCCAAGACAAGGGTAAGAACGTTTTTCTCTGTATTGTTGCATTTAATGTTTTGCCTAATAAAAAAATCTGCCCCTAGCCCTCAATTCATTGGACCTCCATTTATTGACCCCATTATGCATTTTCTCATTAAACCACTCTAAAACAGGAAGGACTTAGTCCACTCCTTATTACAACCTTGCAGAATACTAGTGCTTAATTTTCAATTGCTAGACACTTACAGGTTGATTTGGAAGACTAGTAAACTGGGATACTGCAGGCAGAGATGGCAATACAGAAACAATACAAGTAGGATAGGATTGCGAGATAACAAAGTTGAATTGCTAAATGCCTGTTAGAGGCAAACTGTAATATTTTTGTCTCTTTCTTAAGGGGGATAACTACCATCGCTATAAAAATTCTGCTATGAAGAATCCTGTGAGCACCAGACACCACCTTGAATGAATGAAGTTAAACATTAGCACTAGCTGAGACAGAGTCTCTGTGGACTAAAAATGACACAATTAGAGTTGTTGGGATCTATGGCAAACTGCTGCGAGAGGAAGAGCTAGAAACATTTCTTCTTCTTCTTGTGTATGGATTTGGGATTTTGTCATTGAACTTGGAGACATGGCAGCCTTGCATATAGACACCATATATTATAAAAGGAACTTGGAGACATGGCAACCTTGGATGAGGTAGCCTTGCATATAGACACCATATATTATAAAAGGAACTAAAAAAATGATAAAAAATGCTTGGCATCATGCTATAACATATCATGGCCAACCCACTGTCTCCTTTCTCATACCATAAAATATCTGAATGTAAGAAATACCATCTTAGGCAAATTTAGACAACATCAAATAATACTTCACTAGTCGAGACGGTTGCCTTTAAAAAATGGCTTTGGCCTTCCTCATTGAACCTTGATCCACCTCTCATGATACCATGAAGATCCAAACCATCATGGATACTATAATTGGTTGTTACCCAAAATGTATAAGCATTGTAAACATACATGGATGTCAAAAACTATTTGTAGATATAGGCCCATACACATAATTGCAATCTTCACTGTACCAAATTCACCAACCAAGATTACTAAAAAAACATGATGTCCCAACTTTTAACCTAATATTTACCATAAGCAACATCCAAGAATACAAAAACATCAACAAGGCAGTGAGCACTACCAACATCAATCAGTTATCAAGATTATTATGATTGTTTTCTAATAACAGCATCCAGTTGTTATAATTTGTGGTTGAACTAATCCCATGATGGTAGAAACTGGCAAGGAGATACCTGTCACTAGCACCAGTGAGTTCATTTTCAATCTCCTCATCTCCACCCTCAAAATCATAAACCAACCTAATTATGTTGAAAAGTTTATTTGTAACACATAATCACTTGCAAGCTAGCAGGCAATTATCATTGCATTTGAAGCATAACAACTTGCTTTGGTACTCTGCTAATTCAACAGGTTTAAATTTAATTTGATTTATAATGCTCTCTCTCCTTTTTGGGTTAGTGGCAATGTAAGCTGCATAAATAGGCTAAAATGATTACTTAGTAGTGAACAAGGAGCTCCAACTAAACTCTACCCAATTGTGTCATCTTTGCCCTAGTAATTCATAGAAATGACACTAACACTCACTAGATTTTTAAGATGTTGTGGCACATGCAATTAATTCAATATTATCACAGATTTAGTCCAGAAACAAAGTGACATGAAGAGGAATTAATAGACTGCATAACAATGGTTGCTTCTCATATGTCAAAATGCATGTTGTGCCACAATTCCTACACGACACCTTTCAAATGAAGCACAATCAAATCATATCTTTAGGAAATCCTTCTTTAGACTGTTTTAAGGAAATGTTCAAGGTTTTGAATACAAATCTATATTCAAATCTTCAAACTACCTATGTTGAATACAAGACTTCCAGCCATGAGAAGTTAACCAGGTTGGTAAGAGAAAGGTATTGTCTTAGCTCCCATAGGGACTCAAATCTCACAAAAGTGGCCAGCTTTCCCCTATTATTTCTCTTTTTTTATTCAAGCCAGTTTTACTATATTAATTTTGGTTCTTTCATCCTTATTGGAATTTCTGTATAAGCAATTTTTCTTCTGATTTTTGTGCATGGCTTTTATGTCTTTCTGTTTCAAAATTGTATTGTTGGAAAGTAATTTGTATTTTGTTGTTGTCATCAACACATCTTCATATATATGTTGATTATTCTGGATACTTTTGATATTCAACATGAAATATACATTCTACTACATTCACTTGGATAATCAGTACAGGTTGGTGGGGGGGGGGGGCTCCAATCAATAAGGAAGCTGTTATAGTGGTTGGTATTTTTGCACCTGTTTACTTGGGGGTTTTATTTACATAAACAAGTAGTTCATTATCTATGTATATCTGAATGATACGTAGGGACTACTTTCATTTTATTTTGTTAGAATGTGTGGTTAATGTGCATATTTAAATGATAAGGATTACATTTAGTAGTGTAGATGGATTTATTCCCAGCCTTTCATTTTTTAAAGTAAATCTAGGTCTAGAGCCCTTTTGATTGGCTTACGTGTCAATCTGCTCCTTACTTATTTCATTGTGTTGCTAAAGAATTAGAAATTCTAATAAGCTATTTGTAGTGTTAGAATCTTTGCTACCAGGGTCAGGCCCAAAATCAGAGCAGTTAGTTGTATTCTTTATGAAGTCTACACTTTGTAAACCTAAGCACTCTTACTACAAATGAAATTATGTTCCTTATTTATAATTGGGTTCATATAAACTCCATTTTAAATTATATTTTCTCGTTCCCCTGTTTCTAATTTTTCTTTCTTTATTTTACCCGTCTTAACTATGATCTATGTCAGGTTAATTTGTTTCTTTCATCCATCATTAAAAAATATTTGTCTTCCAATCATTTCTTAGTCAAACTCCGTGTTTTCCTATGTTAGAGCCACGTTAAACTTGTCTCTTTCCCTATGATTCAAACACACTGGCATCAACTCTCATTTTAAATGATTCCGCTGCTAAGTTTTTGCCAAGTCCAACTCACTCACACTCTAGCGTCATTAAATTGTTTGCCAGGCCAATCTTTACAATTTTGTTTTTTTTCTAACAAGCTATTCACTATATTATTTTGGGCTTATTAGCATGTCATGAAAATATCTTTGTAAGATGCTTAGATTTGATGTTCTTCTGGGACTACAATTATATCCATGTGTGTCGATTATTCTTTCTTTGTGTTAGTCATCAGTATTTTTACCTTTTGTGATGACTATATGCCTTGCCTAGGTTTTCTAGAAACCAATTTCAAATAGTAAATTTGTCCTCTAGAAAACCCCTCAGAGAAATTTTTATCTTTTTCCTCTCTTACAGACTGTGTTAGAAATGGTCATCAAGTTTCAATCTTGATAAAACTCCCCTGTCCATAACTGTCATAAACCTTGTATCTCTGAATAGTCAAAATCCCCTGTTTTCACACAGCTCACTGTCTAACATTTGAAAAAGTATCTGCCCCTCTCTCACTAATAATTTTGTCATGTGGTAACTTACTCATGCCTAAGAAGCCATTCAAAATCTATAACAAAGTCTGTAGGTCTAGGTGGTGGTGTTTTAGGGAAAATTCCTTGACAAACTATCTTAAGCCAAAAAACCATGTTGTCATCATCATGTCAGCCATCATTTTTTTCCCATCCTGCAAAAAACACCCTGGTCTATCCTTAGGTCACATACCACTAAATGGTCGCTTTGTCTCATTTCAGCAGAACTCAAAAATTTTCAAATTAGGGAAAGAGAAAGAGGTTCCATGTCTGAAGAAAGATGATCAGTTCAAGCATGATTGCATGATACATCAAGAAGATTATCTAAAGATCAAAAACATATATCTATACATCTCTGTAGGGGTGTGTTGAGTGATGAAAATAAGCAGAATATGAACAAAGGAACAAATTTAGACAAGGTTCTCATGCTGAAGTATTTTTCCATCATGAATCAGATGAAGTGCAGTAAGTGAAAGAAATCAAACATACATGGTTTTATATCCAAAAGGTGCCTGAAGACAATGGTCTACAAAGGATTAAGTGATGCTTATCATCAGCACTCCATGACTAACTCCAAAGGTATTACTGCATAAATTCTCAAAAAGCTGACCTAGCCCTGCAAATCACTCTTTGTTAGACAAGAGAGACAGTCTTGACAAAGAGAATTCTAAAATAAATTAGGCATCATCAAGGAATAAGAGGAAAATTGCTTCTTATACCTTACCATGAGCCTAGAATTTGAAAATCATTCAAAGACAATTTCACTGCACATTATGAAAACACAGTCAGGAAAACGAGGTGACTTCAGGAATGCAGACAGAGAGCACTTATCATGAACAAATCACATTGTTATTATCCAAGTTTCAAAGTGATATGGTGCAATAAAGACATATATTATAGGTAAGGTTTCATAAAGCATAAGGAGAAAAGGCTATTGAAGATGTGTTCAGATTTGGTTGAGGAGATACCCTGCAAATAGAAAAAGTTAAAGCAGTCATCCTTCAACAAAGACAAAACCTTTCTTTGCAAATAAAAATATAAAAGGGGGGAAAACGTGTTTTAAAAACCATCATAAATCATAAGCGACTCGATCAAAATGTTTCATAGGTCATTGTGCAAACACTTAGCAAGGGAGAAAAGAAAATCTTAATGCCTTGGAAGTTTTACTAAGCAGGCGACGTGCCTGAAAAATATCACGCCGCACCTATAAGTGTTTTCTGAAGGCCTCTGCACAAGACGCAACGCACCTGTCGTTGCACGCGACGCGCCTGTACAAGTGCCCGAGCACCCACTCTTGCATGCAGCAGCCTTGCCCAACCCAGCCCCCACTCACTGCCCTTTGGCCTCTACTCTTCCACTCTGCATGCTCTTTTGCCTCCACTAGGGCCACTACTCCACACAGCCATGTTGCCTCGCCCAGGCCACTACCTCCTCATCCCATGGCCCATCTCATGCACCTTCCTCACCATCCACTCACTATGTCTCCCCTTCTTCTAGTCAATCTACCCCTTGAAAGAAAAAATCCCCTTTGATTGATAGTGAAAGAGAAGAATCTAATGAAAGCAGGCATGAGGGTGATGAGGAACATAACAGTCCTCAAGCAAGCATAGTAATAATGAAAGGGATAGTTCTCAAGAGAAAAAGGAAGATAGCCATCACTCATTTAAAGAAAAAAATAGTGGTCACATGTAGCAAGTTAAAGAGGACACTCAAGAAGAAAGCATTCATAATGAAGATAGTCACAGTAATGGAAAACAAGCACAAAACAGTGAGTAATATAAGGGTGATAGCCTGAGAAAAAAAGAGCAAAATAGCCCTAATGATAGTTAAGATCAAATCAAAGACAGTGAGCAAGGCAGCCCAAAAGAAGACAATAAAAACATGGAGCATGAAGAGAGTCCTCAAAAGCATGTCCTAGGCAAGGGGCCATGACTCTTTCTCCAAAGGTAACAAATCCTAAAACTTCAAGGAAGAAGACTATTCAAGCTGTAACTATAAATGTTACTAGAGCACTCCGAAGTAGAGGCAAGTTGCATAAGCAGCCTATTATTGAATTTCCAAGGAATACAAGAGCAAAGAAACCCATTCAAAGCAAGGGTAAGGAAAAAGTGGAGCAGCAAGAGAGCAGCCATGAACATGAAAGAGAGTTTGAAATAATCCAAGTGGATAGTGATGCCGAAGATGACCAAATCAGAATTCTAAACTCTCTTTTGCAAAACAGGGAATCTCAAATTAGGGATTTAGAAACTGACCTAGAGAGGGCTAAAGACCTCATTCACTTTCTCCACTTACAAAATAGACAAATGAGCGGGAAAATGGCCATCTATGAGGCCCGGGCGCTCAAGTATCGATGGGAAGCACAAAAAGCACAAGTAAAACTTGAGGAATACATGGGTGAATTTGATGATGTTGAAGAAGAAGAAGAACCAGTAAGGAAAAGGCTTAGGACGATGGGTCTTAGAAAAGCTTTGGAGAGTCAAAGGGAAGAAGAATCAGCCCTTGCTCAGCAATATCCTCTCACATAGCTGCTTGTCGAAGAGATAGAGAATGAAAAAGAGTCTGGACTCAAAAGAGCAAACAAACATTTGGAGGACAAATTAGACAAGGAAAACAAAGATTTGGTTTTGCAAAGGAAGATGACCGGGCATAACAAGAAGTTGAATCAATTTGCCCGAAGAAAACTAAAGATTGCCCAAGAAAAGCTCAAAACTGCCCAAAGAAGGTGCCTAGTGAAAAAAGGAGTAAAATACATATCTAGGCTTGGAATTTTGGCTCAAGCTTCCATGCATGCTTCTAAAAATCCTGAAGGGGTTTGCTCACCAAAATTGAGAATTTTTTGACATGATCTTGTTTTTTAGGATTTTTGGGCCTAATTGCACAAATTCATCGGTGCTGCCATTTTTTCTTAGAGCATCTTCAGCTGATGAAAGTTATGTTTTTGGATGCATTAAATTGGATGGAATGTACTCAAAAAATTTCAAATCAAAAGAAGATGGTTTCATCCCTCAAAAGGGCAAAAAACAGTCAATTTTTACCTTTCTACCTCACATATCAGCAAGCGCGACACTCCTAGGTTTTTTCACTCATTTCACTTTTTATAGACTTCCCAGCATCAGTTTGAAAAAACTCAAGTAGTTTCAGAAATTAGACATCTAGGGATTTCCAACGATCCATCATAGGACTCGTTTCAACATCGAGAAGTCCCTTAAAAGTCCTCCGCAAGACAGACTTTTTTCTGCTGCTACACTCCTGTGGGATGTTGCAAAAAAGAAGTTTTCTGAGTATGACTAGCCAAATGTGCGTTATAAAAGTTTTTCTCTTGTGTCAGGCCTAAAAAGTGATTCCTTTTTGCTATTTTAGTCTGAAAAGATATTTTTAGAGGATATTTTGTGCCTTGGACCTTGTAAGGCCTCAAGGACAGTTTTAGATATTTGTTTTTGGCTAATGGCCTTCTAGTTGCCCTAAGTCGATTTCCTCCTCTTTGGACTATATAATCCAAGAGGATTCATTTTAATCAGAGGCAGAACTTGAGTTATAGAGAGCAATACATAGCACTATGATCTTTGAAGAAATACTTGTTTTATGAAGTGGATGATCTCTTGCTTGGCTTGATGGTGGAGGAGGATTGTGTGTAGGATTCCATGGCTTGGTGAATGGTATTGTGTTTCTTATTTGTTATGTTTTCTTAGTTTCTCATATATGTTTTCATGCTTCTTGCTTGTTGTATTTCAATAAAGAATAAGTTTGAGATATGCCCATGGAGGCACCTCAAACTTCCTGATTCGTTACAGCTTAAATGTTCTTCATCTTTCTTGGTTATGTCAAAGAATTCTTAATTTCTCTTTGGTTCCCTAAGAACTTGTTATCAGTTTCATTAATGGTTATTATGTATGCTATCTAGTATGATTCACGGTATGCCCTGCTTACTCATAGCTAATCAAAACTCCATTTCTGAAATCTCTCTCTGAATTATTGGTTTCTTTAGTTAATTCAAAGAGGTCTTGTTTCGATCTTGCCCTTTGTCCATGCTTTGCAGTCTTATTTCAAAGTTCCCGATAGCTCAAGATATGATGTTTAGGATTTCCCTCTTCATCGATTGAGTTGTTTTTTTATCTTATTTGTTTTCTCAAAATTCTGAAGGTGATTTTCCCAAAGTTAGAGGGTCTTATACTTCTATGTATCACTGGATTGTTTATTTTCTGCATCTATCAGTTTGAGTTTCGTTCATAGAGATTAATGGTCATCCCTAACTCATGAATGCTTGTTGCTTAACTATTTATGCTTAAAATCTCTTTGTCTTTCACAAAATTAATGTTCGTCTCATTTCACTTTCACCCAAAGAATCAATTTACCTCGACTAAATCGGCCCTGCAGTAATACCTTGTCCATCATTAAGACAATCTTGACCTTATCTAACCCCATAGCCCAGTTGATTTGACGAACTTCGTATCTATTTGTGCTTTTGATCAGTTCCCCTCAAAAAACCCAAAACAAACCAAAACATACTTAACAACTAGCCTAAAATCAAATATACAGAAGCAAACAAGTTTACATCCTTTGCATAATAGAGAGAGCCCTCTCTGAGTCTAGGAAGGCTAGGTCCTAGGGCTCCAAAGCTTGGTCTAATGTTACCCTGTCATTTGGTTTACCAATCTGCTAAATTACGGGACACTAACATAATGGCGATCACAGTGGGACTTTGAGTCAAAACATCCTAGGTATCCCTTAGGAACTCTCAAAGTCTCAGTCAAACTTAGAAAACTTAAGTGTTTTCCAAAGAGTATAAACTAGCTCTTTCACCATCTTAGAAAAATGATGATTCAGTTATAGGACACTCTTACAAAGCTTAGGGCTACATATAGAAACTCGGAAAACCCCAAAACATCCTTAGATTGGTTTTTTGTCAGTATTGGTGGTGGACCATACACATATACCCTCAAAACAACTAAAAAAATCCACCCGACGACTCCACTAGCCTCCAGTAGGCCTATTACTCCACTAGTCCTTATAAAATTCCCTGGGAATGCATTGAGCAATCCAAATCATGCTGGTGGTGGATAGCAAAGTTCAAATATTCCACCTAGAAACTCCACAACCCTCATTAGACCAAAATACTCCACTGGAAGAGAACTCTAAATTGGTTGAAAAGATTCAGTGACCCTTTCTCATTTACAAACATGGATCCAAGGATACAAAAGAGATATGCTCCAATGAATAGAAATCATATCCCTGGATTCCCACACAAAATGCCTCAAATAAATTGGATAAAAAACTTGTCTATATTTCAAAATGAAAAATTTGATGACCCCTTGTTACATCTCATAAAATTTCATATACATGTATGGAGGTTAAAGGTTGAACGGCATGAGGACTGCCTCATGAAAATTTTCATGGGGACATTAGAATGAAAGGAAAGAGAATGGTATGAAGGCCTAGACCTGGCACCTTATTTTCTTTGAAGGATTTCCACAAGGTATTCTATGAACACTATAAAAAATATTTTCCATCTCTGTCATTAGCTGAAAATTTCTGTGAACAATCCGAAGACCTCATTCAATACCTTGTGAAAATTGATGAATATTTTGGGAAATTGGCATCCTGAAGACCTACTAGAGGAAATTCATGAATTTCATACTCAAAATAACTATCATGACAGCCAAGAAGAGTGGATTGAAGATAAAATCCATCAAGAAGTAGGAGAAAACTCATAGGCTCTCTCTGAAGACACAAGTGATGATTCATCACCCCTACTAGATGAGGCTCAAGAAGATATCCAACCTCATAATCAGTCTTCTCTAGAGAAGGAAAAAAAAAATTTCCCTATCCAAAGAGAGATAAAAATGCCTCCCTTTTTAACTGAAGAGGAGATAGATCAACTCATAAACATGCAGACAACCTCTAAAACTTCATATGACCAAAAATTTTCTGATCATTCTCCTACTAATCTTGCATACCATAAGTCAAAAAATAGATTTGTAAATCAATTCGAAGAGAAACAATCTAAAATTCCAATATGTATGGCTGGTGACATTACTTATATTAATGATTTTCCAAGGTTTGATCAATATATTGATGATTATGATATTCAAGCAGAAGCTAACCTTGCAGAGCCATCAGCAGTTGATTTGCGAGATGAAGTTCACTATCATCAGATTGAAAGCAGTAATCAGCTAAGACAGGTCACCTATGACATTGATGAGGAAAGCCTTGATAGTTTAGAAGTAAGTGAAGAGTCTCTGACTCTTTGCTCTACTTCACTTCAGTCCATCAGAAATAACTTTCACATAATTGGAAATCAGCAGTCTTTCAGCTTTGATGATGAGATTGAGGAGGATGATGAAATTCTTGAGAAAACTATCAATGAGAAGCCTTTTCCTTAAATGGTTGAGGAAATCATTTTGGACACGGAATCCTACTTAGCTCCAGATAAGCAGTCACCAAGTTCCTTTGGATTACAAATTGCAGATGAAGGCATAGAAGTTGATAATCACATGATAGTTGTTGCACCACCTTCTCAAGAGGATTTACTGCCAAAGAGTATCCCTGCTCATTAACATGATGACCTTCACACATATTCCAGCCCACTCAATAAGAGCACATCAGCTTGGCAAGAGGACTACACTGCAATATATGATGAGTCTGATAGTTCAGGTGATCATGAGGAAGAGGAGGAGTTTCTTTCCCAAAAGAGCCTCAAGCATAGCCAAGTGGAAGAAGGAGTAGTCCTGGATGAAGCTTATGTCTCAAGTCCTCAAGATCAGGTATCATTCCAAGATCCATTTTTTGTTTTCCTTGAGAAATGTAAAGGAGGAGTGTGTTCTACCATGAACAGTTTGTTGCAAAGTGTGAGAAAAAACTTAAGCACTACTGTATGAAAACAAGTGAGGGGGAAGTGGCCTTTTTATTTCTTCAGCACTCTCAAAAAGCTGAAACAAAATCCCTCATGGAATCATCTGCTTGATTGGCTTTGTAGGAAAAGAGATTTCACTAAATAAATGTATATTATGTATAGGTTAGATTAGGATAGATAGATAGGTGTGAAAAATAAGCTCAACCCCATGAGCATCTTTCTTTCAGTTTGTTTTGAGAAAAATAGAAAACACAAAAACAACAGGAAAAGTAGAAAAAGAGTGTAGATTCTAAAGAAATGGTACATCCCCATACCCAAAAAATAGTCATGCTGAAAGTGCGTAAGTCTAAATGCCACTGCTGGTGCTCAAAAGATGTCTTGTTCAATTATATAGCCTAATCATAACTAAGCATGTTTTAAATTGATTGCTGATAAGTTAGTGAAAAAGAATGATAGTCAAAATATGAAAGCTTGACTTATCAAAGAAGGTAGATTAGGAAACAAAGATGCTGGTTCCACACGCTCAAAATAGAACCAAAGAAAAAAATAGGGATGAAAAGCAAACTATGTATCCTAGCCCTGATTTTTCTAAATCTAATTTTGTAAGAAAATAAAAATTTTGTGCAGCTTGTCTTTATGCCACAAACACATGACAAATCAGATTGTCTAATCCTAATTTGATCATTTTTCAATTTCTGACTGAAAAATCAGACTGTCTAGTCTAGCGAATGAAATCCTGTCAAACAGCTTAATCTTGAAAGTTGATCTAGTATAGGTAGAGAAATAAAGGAGTTCATCAGTCTAATCTGAACTCCTGGAAGACATAAGTGTAGAAGTAGATAGTGTTATGTCTTTCAAAAATATCATGTCAAGGGTTTTCCAGTCCAAGTGCACCCAAAGAAGAAAAAATGTTAGGAAAAATAGCTGGGTAAGTAGAGATGAGGTTGATGCTAATCATGCTGTCATTTTATTAGAAAGCATCATTTTCAGGAAAAGCATCAATAAAAAGAGAAATCTACGCCAATGGATGAGGCATTGGCCTTCATAAGCCAGAGATCTGCAATTCTAGATACCTCCCGAAAAGGAGTTGCCCTCCCCAAATGGAGCCACTGTTAGTCATCAGTATTTTTGCCTGTTGTGATGACTATATGCCTTGCCTAGGTTTTCTAGAAACCAATTTCAAACAGTCAATTTGTCCTCTAGAAAACCCCTCAGAGAAATTTTTATATTTTTCCTCTCTTACAGACTGTGTTAGAAATGGTCATCAAGTTTTAGTCTTGATAAAACTCCCCTGTCCATAACTGTCATAAGCCTTGTATCTCTGAATAGTAAAAATCCCCTGTTTTCACACAGCTTACTGTCTAACATTTGAAAAAGTATCTGCCCCTCTCTCACTAATCATTTTTTCATGTGGTAACCTACTCATGCCTAAGAAGCCATTCAAAATCTATGACAAAGTCTGTATGTAATGTTCCTTTTTCAGAAACATTGTCAAATGATAAGGAAAATCTATTCCAGAGATAGACTGCAGGGGCATTTACTAGATTTTTCACCTTTGAACAAAGGATGAGCTCTAGAGGCTACCTAGCCCACTAGCAGACTCTGTCTATAGAGTGATTTTCAAAGGACAATATCCCCAAATAGGGAAATACAATAAGATTGGGAAACCCCAACATTGCAGCTACAACAATAACAAATACATCAAATGGAAATAGCAGTGACTCATGAACACATGAAATGCGGGAGAATACAATGGCCATCATATTAATACATAGCAGCATATAAGAATACAAATCCTTGAGGAAATGATCACTCAAGCAAAGCACTGGAAGCCTCAAGAAACCTTTACATGAAAATGTGAAATACATTGCTGCATAAACAAAGCCCTAGGCCATGATTGCGCAGTTGTAGAGAGGAAATGCTGCATAAATAATGAATATATAAAGATATGACAATATGAGCTCAAATAAGAAGGGGGAGCAAGCTCTCAACCCCTGAAAATACAATACAACAATCCTTTAAGAGGATTGGCTGAAATCTATACAAAAATTCTATAATACATAAATGTCGGAGTAGCTGGGTAGCAGCTACTCAAGAACTGGAAATGGATGGAGAAGGCTGAAATGTCTGCAACAACTAAATAATCCTCCTCCAATAGAAATCTGAAGTGAAAGGCTGATCCTTTCACTCAATACTTCTCCTACAAAAGGATGTCAATCCCTCACAGCAAATACTCACTCAGAAAAACATTGTCTCAGAGAGGGACTGCGTTGCCAATGATGGAATGTGGTTGGCCTGATTCCAAAGATGATGGGATCTTCTCATAAACCTCCTTTTCTGACCTCCCAATGGATAGAACCTCTCTCCACTGAAAAACTAGCTCCGAATGGTATGTGGAAACCTCCCCAGCAACACTGCACAATCTCTGCTGCAGAAATTGCGCTGATGTAGATGACTGAAGCTCATGGCCTGAATGCCTGAATATGGGGAATGGAGTGCAATCCTTCATGAGCTACTCAATAAGGAGAGGAAATCCTCAACAGGACTCCCTCGTGCCCGAGGGCACTACAGCTCTGCATAACAGCAGGAGGCAGCAACAAGTCTTCAAGACTCAAATGTAAAATGATCAAAAGATGTCCACAATGGCTACCTTGCTCCTCTTTCATAAAATGATCATTCCCTCCATGGACCCTATTTCGATTTAGGGTTTCACCTTCTCTACAATATTCCCTCCTACGTTGTCCCACATAGTGCTTTCCAACTCATGCCAACGCAGTTTGACTTGGTCAACATTGGCCAAGCATGTGTTCAAAAACCTCCTTTCACACATGGAAGTGTGAAATCCAGCTCCAAATAATATCCTCTTTCATACTTAGAGGATTTTTATTCTCTATTCATGCAAGGAATGGGTCTCCTACCCATTTTATTCATCTCCTACATAAAATTATTAAAAATTAATATTGCTTGCCCTCAAGAAATTGCAAGGATGAACTGAGTTTCCTTCTGCCCTTTCCTCCTATAGCATCCTCGTGTGATGATATCCTCAAGAAAAGGATTTCATACCAGCAATCAAGTCTTCAAAATTGTCCCTCCAACATATGCAGTCTAGCCTTGGGGTGAACATTCCCAAAATGGCTAACATGTAGAAACAACATCCATGAAGGAACAAGAGCTATCCAAGGGCCTCCTTGAGGCATGAGATCTGATATATAATGGGACTTATCATCCCCAATATTAATCTCTCATCCTAAGACATCAATCATAAAAATAAGTTGCCTCCCAACAAGACAAATCATGAAAAATCTCCCTCCACCTTGAGCTCCGGAAATGAAGGTGGGCTGAAATCTGATCATGGAAAGCACTGTAACTTGCCCCATGTTGTCCTCTCCCCCACTTATGATAAGTGTGGATTGTATGCTGATCATGTTGGAAATGTTGTCATTGATGGCAAGGGAGATGGCAAAGAAGGAACACCTGAAACAAAAGAGAAGTAAGGAGCAGCGTCAGTCAAGGAGAACAGAGGCAGCAAAGGCAGTGAATTGAGGTAGAGAACTTATTTGGATGTATATTATAGTTTCATGTTTAAACGTCAAGCAAGTCTCCGAGCGGAAGTAGCAAGTATTGAAGATTATAACCGAATGATCAAGTGCGGAGACGCAAAGAGCTCGTGAGTTATTGAATCCAGTGCCCCCACAGTTGACCTGTTGGACCGCGGGGTAAACAACGATCAACGATGTAGATTCATTGCGGGGGAACTAGCCAAAGTTTGTTTCCGTACTCTAGGAGCCTCCGCAATGACGTCATGAGGCAAGGGGGAAGACAGCTGTAAATTTTCTTTTGAGACAGCTATAAATTTGCTTTTGAGATTGAGGGTTAAACCCTGTTTGAATGTCTTCTTGGTCGAATCATGTGAAGAATTGATTCAGTATTATTGTGCATTTGACAAGTTAAATCCTGTGTGAACACATGAGTTCTTGATGAATGATCCTATGTAATTGAGCTGAGTCCAATAAGCAAGGGTATGGAAATTCGAGTGATTGTGTGGCAATTCTGTGGTGAAGAACCTTATAGGATCGGTTTGTGCGAATTTCTTGTTCCCCTCATAAGACTAATGAACATACTCTCTGTGAATGAGTGACTGTGCGTGCGCTCTGCATAAGAAAGAGGGAATTGTGAAAGCAACGATGTTATGATCCCAGAAGGGAGGTGTAATTGAGATTACCCTGGTCATTGTATGTATGTTTAACCCTCGTTATGAAGAAGTCCGATGCAAATTTAAGTCGGAGCCCTATTTGTAACTAAACGCATTGTTCTGGTCTAGAGTGGGAGTAACGGAACCTGGAGTCTAATTATAATAATACATTGAAGAGTGAGCGGAACTCATAAATAATAAAGGCGGATGGAACCTTGAGCGAAGGAGAGGGACCACGAAGAGTGAACAGTAAAAGCGGGTTTCTGGTTTTTATCGCACTGTTTTCGACGGGCAAGCGGTATTCATGAAATCGCAGCGATTCCATAGAGGATCTGACACGTGTCCCTGAGTGAATATGGAAAACCGCTATCATTGCGAACCATCGCGCATTAATCTTCGGCTGAGGACCCCGTGCGATATTGATACAAGCCGTTGATCTGGAGGAAGGTTTATTGAACAACGATCGCATTCAGAAGTGGCAAGAAGTTTAACCAAAGGTACGGGCATATGTATTCCATTGAATTTCTGCCAATCGTACATGTGGGCCCAGAGCCAAAGGAATGTTATAAGCGGTTCAATTGAATTATAACTCATGATATATATTTAAAATTCCCAAGGTCCGAACATTCGAGTAAGCATTATATATTTAAGTGGGGAATGTAATATAGTTTGATGTTTTTGAAGGTTTTAAAACGGTGACCATATATATGTTGGGCGCTAAACAAAAGCCACAGTTTATTAATAATTGGGAATATGCATACATGACGATATATATTTATATATTGTGCTAATGTCATAAGATTGGGTTTATTATAAGAGCCTGCAAGAACGAAAGAGCTAGAGACAGTGGCAGAAAAAATAGTACAGGGAAAAAGAATGAATTGAAATTGTAATGTGAGTTTCAAACCATTATGTTTAAACTCATATATGAATAGAAAATGTAGACAGGTAGCCCGAGAACAGAGATGGTAATGAACAAAACATCGCCCAGATTCATATGTATTTGAGAATAAAACCTGAAAAGCAGTTATGTATGTAGTTGGTGCACACAAGTACAGTGAACAGATAAATAAACACAAAGGTGAACCAAGATATATAAAACAGTCACTCAACAGCAGCAGAAGAGACAAATCCAGTAAATCCAAGGTTCAGAAAAGGAGCTGAATGGTATTGAAATGTGTAACTGAAAATGTAAATATTTTTTTTGTTTATATTGTTTGTGATGCAAAGGAAAGTATCCTAAGGAAAAGACAAAATCCCACTGTAGCATGGAAATTTGTACATATTGTTATAATTTTAAAAATGAGTTGGATAAAGGAATAAGGAGACAGAAGCCAAAGAGTCATGACTGTTCACTCCAAATTATTTGTGAAATACAAACAATCATGTGAGGAACTCTATAAATAATATCAACTGGATATGTACAAGAGAGGTTAGAGAGAGAAAATATAGAGAATGCAGAGTATAGAAGAGTGAGGCAGAAAAGATTAATAAAAGAAGAGCAGAAAGAGATGCTACAGAACAGAGCCGATATCTGAGGTAAATCAGCAAACATTCAGTTTGATAAATTGAGGAAGTTGGAGCTTCCCTATCAAGTTGCAGCTTGATAGCCGTCAGTTGTAGCTGACTGAGGTTGGAGCCTCCTGTAGGTTGGTGCCTGTAAAAAATTGAAGGGATTTGGTGCTTCCTTGCAAGTTGTAGCTTGCAGAATTGAGGATTGGAGCCTCCTGTAGGTTGGTGCCTGCAGAAAAATAGTGGTGAGAGGGAGTTGGAGCTTGCCTTTGCATCACAACAATAATAAGATGTGGTTTTCTCCCTTTGTGGGTTTCCACTTATATCTGGTGTCTCTGTGCATGATGTTTATGTGTTGATCTGATTTATATCATATGCTTAATACCTGCTACTCTCATATTAAGTCTATTGTTATATTATATTAATACTTGCTGCTCACATTCTAAGATTACTCACATATTAATTTGGACATGAAATGAAGGTGTAAATAAAGTTTTAAAAGACCATGAATGTGTTAAACTAATTCACCCCCTCAGTTTAACCAAGGGTTCAACAATTGGTATCAGAGCCAAGTTCCTTTGTACCAATCTAACAGCTGAAAGGAGATCCTAGGTTCCCAAGATGGCTAGTAAAGGAGGATGCTCAACCAATAAAGCCCCTTTCTTCACTAGTGAAAATTATGCTTTCTGGAAAATCAGAATGAGGACATACATAATGTCTCTAGGAATAGAAGTCTGGGCTGCTATGGAATTAGGATATGCCCCAAAGGAAACTGACACAGAGAAAGAAACAAAACAAGATTTTGTGGCTAACGCAAAGGCCATGAATGCCATCCTGAATGGATTGTGTGAAGCTGCATTTATCAAAGTAATGCACAAATACACTGCCAAAGAAATGTGGGATACTCTGGAGAACATCCATGAGGGGGACAAGAAAGTAAAGACTGCCAAACTTCAAGTTTATAGAGCCCAATTTGAGAACTTAAAAATGAATGATGATGAAGACATTGCCAGTTTCTTCCTAAAAGTTGCAGAAACTGTTAACAATATGAAAGCTCTTGGAGAAACCATGCCAGAAAGTATAATTGTGCAAAAGATTCTAAGATCTCTTCCATCCAGGTTTAATCCCAAGGTGTCTGCAATAGAAGAAACATCTAATTGGGAGACTTTGACCATGAACCAGCTACTTGGAAATCTAACAGCATATGAGATGAGGCTCCCACATAAGAAGCCAAGTACGAGGGAGGCAGCCTTTAAAACAAAAAAGAAGAAAGAAGAAGAGGGAGACATATGCTCTTGCTCGGATGAAGAAGAGGCAAAATTTGTCAAGAAATTGGATAGAGGCTCAGGTAAATACAAAGGTAAACTTCGTTTCAAATTCTTTAACTGTGGAAGAGTTGGACACTATGCTGCTAAGTGTCCTCACAAGAAAGTAAGGAATCAGGCTCTAGAGTTAGAAAAAAATAAATCAAAGAACTGGCAGAAAGGAAAGAAGTTCAGCAGAAAATATTTTTATGCTCAAAGACAGTAGTACATCTGAAGATTCAAATGAACCCTCAAGTGAGGAAGGAACCTTTGAATTCTTATTGATAGCCATAGAAGAACTTGAACGACTTCTGCTAGAAGATGAAGAAGAAGAAGGGGAAATCGACCTTGAGGGGGAGCTAAGAAGTGCTCTGGAGGAGATTGACAGACTCAAACTGAAGTGCAGAAAACTAAAGGACATTCTTCTCAAGTATGTAAGAGAAGAACAAAACTCAAAAGTCCTCATGCAGCTGAAGGTAGAGCTTGAAGAAGCCAAGAAGATAGAAGACATGTTACTTCAGCAAAAGAAGGATAAAACCCGAGAACAAGAGAAGCTGGAAGAAGAAGTAGTATGTCTCAAGAAGAAACTAGAAAATTCTCAAAGGAAAGTGGTTATAAACTCTTCTCAAACAACAATCTCTAGTAAGTTGAATGAAATTCTGGTTGCTCAAAGATCCCCTACGATAAAAACTGGAATAGGCTATGAAGGAGAATCAAGTAAAGGCAAAGAAAAGGTTGACTGAGAGATTATTTTTGTAAAAGCAAAGAAGAATGATGAAGCAACTCAAACAATTCATACAAAAGAAGAAACCTGTAATAAGGAAGACAGAGATCAGAAGAAACCACTAGTAGCAAAGAATATAATAAATACTAAGACCCCTGAGTATGTAAAATTTGGAAACCATCAAAGGAGATTCCTCCCTCCAATGAAGAATGCCACCTGTTATGTCTGCCACAAGCTGGGACACATTGCTGCATATTGTCATGCAAGGAGGAGTAATTCAAACCATCAAAAGATGCAAACATTGAAGAGACTGCCCCAAGCAAACAAATGGAAGAGACAACCTTACATCAGGTATGCAAATAGTTTCTATGGTTACTATTTTTATTGTACAGAATTTGGCCATAAAATCATTGAGTGTAGAAAGTACGGACAAAGATTGATGTTTAACACCTCAAGAAGGTTTATGAATCAAAGAAATTCTGTTCATACTCATAATTCTACAAAAATTATGATCAAATGTTGTGTATGCAATCAAGTTGGACATATATCTTCCAAATGTCCTCTAAGAAGATGTAGTTCATCACCTCACAAAAGATACCAAACAAAAGGGTGCCTCCAGTGGATAAAGAAGGTGAATAAGTGTGACCTGGCTCTAACTGCTCAAGATCTGAAAAGCCAATGTTATTTGGATAGTGGTTGCTCTAAACACATGACAGGAGACAAAAGCAAGTTTATAACTCTTGATGAAAATAAATCTGGAAATGTTACTTTTGGCAATGATAAATCAGGAAAGATCAAGGGAAAAGGCTCAGTCAGCATAGACAATGGTAGAGGAAAGGCCCAAGATGTACTATTTGTAGATGGGCTGAAAGAAAATTTACTAAGTGTCAGTCAGATGTGTGACAAAGGTTGTGAAGTTCTTTTTAGAGCACAAGATTGTGAAGTCAGATCAAGCACCATAGGTAAGACCCTACTCAAAGGTGTTCGAACAGAGAGCAATGTTTACATCATGAAGGAGAAAGATGAAGCATGCCATCTTAGCAAACTTGAGGAGTCATGGTTATGGCATAGGAGATTGGGGCATCTCAGCTTTGATCATATTATCAGACTGAGCAAAAAGAAAGCGGTCAGAGACATGCCAGAAATAAAAAGGCCTTCTAATACCATATGCAAACCATGTCAATTGGGTAAACAGACCCGTACATCATTTAAGGCCAAAGATGAGTTATCAACAAGTAGACCACTCCAGCTTGTGCACATGGATATGTGTGGACCTGCAAGAACTAAAACACCAAGTGGAGAATCCTACTTCATGCTAATAATCGATGATTTCTCCAAAATGACATGGGTTGCATTTCTCAAGAATAAATCGGAAGCTCTGGACAAATTCAAAATATTCAAAGCATTAGCTGAAAACCAGACAGGATGCAAGCTAAAATGCATCAGATCAGACAGAGGAGGTGAATTCACAGATTATGACTTTGCAGATCTATGCAATGAATATGGCATAAAACAACAATTTACTATTGCAGGGACACCTCAGCAGAATGGAGTAGCAGAGAGACAAAACAGATCTGTTCAAAAAATTGCCAGAGCCATGATGCAAGAGAGTAATATTCCTCAAACCTTCTGGGCAGAAGCAGTACACACAGCGGTGCATATCCTTAATAAAGCTCACTTAAGGCCAAGCAGTGACAAGACTCCCTATGAACTATGGCATGGGAAACCGGCTTCAATCAAACATTTTAGAATCTTTGGAAGCAAGTGGTACATAAAGAATAATGATGAAAATCAGAAGAATTTGATACGAAACGAGATGAAGGGATGTTCAAGGATATGTGTCACGGTTATGTGCCGTTGGTGCTAAGAAGCTGGAGCTATAGAAAAATAGCAGGAAAACATTGATGTGAGATTTGATGAAGAACTTCCAAACAATACAAGAGATCTAATTTATGTCTCCATGGACAACCATGAAGAAGAAAACCCGAGTGATGAAAAGAAACAAGCAAGACAACAGAAGATACGAGCTGAGATTCTAAAGCTCCCTCGAGATATACTCGAAAAAGTATCAAAAGATCGAGATCATTGGAGACAAAGAGAGTAGGGAGTCGAACAGAACGTTGACGAGCAGGAAAAGGTTACAAGTAGAAGAGGTATACATAGCAATATTGTCACAAATAGAGCCAAAGAAATTTGAAGAAGCCAGCAAGGACAAGTCTTGGGTAAATGCTATGAATGAAGAATTGGACCAAATTGAGAAAAACAATACCTGGGAACTAGTTCCTAGACCCACTGGGAAAAATGTCATAGGCTCAAAATGGGTATTCAAAAATAAAATGAATGAGGAAGGACAAGTAATCAGGAATAAAGCCAGACTTGTCTGCAAAGGATACTCACAAATTGAAGGACTTGATTACGATGAAACATTTGCCCCTGTAGCCAGAATGGAAGCTATCAGAATGTTCCTGGCATTTGCATGCTACCAAAACTTCAAGGTATATCAAATGGATGTAAAATCTGCATTTCTGAATGGAGACTTAGAAGAAGAAGTCTACATGGAACAACCAGAAGGCTTTTCATTAATAGACAAAGAAGGCTATGTATGCAGACTGAAAAAGGCTCTTTATGGACTGAAACAGGATCCTCATGATTGGTACTCAAGACTAGATAAATATTTTCAAAAACAAGGCTTTAAGAGAGGTGGAGTAGACAGCAATCTATACATAAAATCCCATGAAAATGAACTCTTGATTGTTGTAGTATATGTTGATGATATTATGTTTGGAAGCAACAGAGATGAACTTGCAAAAGGGTTTGCTGAGGAGATGAAGTCAGAGTTTGAGATGTCCATGATTGGAGAACTCGGTTTCTACTTAGGACTTCAAATTCAGCAAAAGAACACAGGCACATTCATCTCACAAGAAAAATACTTAAAAGAAGTATTGAAAAAGTTCAAAATGGAGGACTGCAAACCTATGTCAACTCCCATGATCACGAGATGTAAGCTGTGTGCTGATGATGGGTCTGCTGATATAGATCAAAAACTCTACAGATCCATGATAGGAAGTCTGTTGTATCTGACTGCATCAAGACCAGACATCATGCTAGTAGTAGGACTAGTGGCTAGATATCAAGCAGCACCTAAACAAAATCACCTTCTTGCAGTAAAAATAATATTCAGATATCTACAAGGAACAGCACTGTATGGGCTTTGGTATCCTAAAGGCAAAAACTTCACTTTGACAGCATACATAGATGCAGATTGGGCCAGCTGTGTAGATGATAGGAAAAGCACAAGTGGAGGTGCATTCTATCTAGGAGAAAGTCCGGTGGCATGGTTAAGAAAGAAACAAACATCTATCTCTCTATCTACAGCAGAAGTATAATATATAGCAGCAGCAGCATGTTGTACACAAGTCATGTGGATGAAGCAAACCCTCCAAGACATGAAGGTAAGCAATGATGAACCTATCTCAATCAAATGTGATAATACAAGTACTATAAGTATATCTAACAATCCTGTGCTTCACTCAAAAACTAAGCATATCCCAATTAAGTATCATTTTCTCCGAGAACAAGTGGCTCAGAAGATAGTAAAGCTGGAGTATGTGCCAACAAAAGAAAAAATAGTAGATATATTTACCAAACCTCTTGCTAGAGAACCATTTGAATATTTGAGAGATAGACTAGGGGTAGTATATGTAGATGTTACTCTCTTATATAAAGAGAAAGCATAGTTTCAAGCAGAGAACAGAAACGACAATATCATTCCAGGGGAAGATCAGCCAGTAAGGAAAGCATAAAGCAGGTCCTCAATATCAAAAGCTTATGGAAAGAGCACATCCAGCATGACAGAGTCAATGAAAAGGCTACACAGTAACTCAGAGAGAGGAAATGTAGAAAGAAAACTAGGAAATGAGCACCCCTTTTCCATTGATGTCAAAGGGGGAGGAAAAGCAAAAAGTAATTCTGAAAAGAAAGCAGAGGTTATTGCCATCAATGCCAAAGGGGGAGACTGTTGGAAATTTTGTCATTGATGGCAAAGGAGATGGCAAAAAAGGAACACCTGAAACAAAAGAGAAGTAAGGAGCAGCGTCAGTCAAGGAGAACAAAGGCAGCAAAGGCAGTGAATTGAGGTAGAGAACTTATTTGGATGTATATTATAGTTTCATGTTTAAACGTCGAGCAAGTCTCCGAGCGGAAGTAGCAAGTATTGAAGATTATAACCGAATGATAAAGTGCGGAGGCGCAAAGAGCTCGTGAGTTATTGAATCTAGTGCCCCCGCAGTTGACCTATTGGACCACGGGGTAAACAACGATCAACGGTGTAGATTCATTGCGGGGAACTAGCCAAAGTTTTCCGCCATACTCTAGGAGCCTCCGCAATGACGTCATGAGGCAAGGGGGAAGACAGCTGTAAATTTTCTTTTGAGACAGCTGTAAATTTGCTTTTGAGATTGAGGGTTAAACCCTGTTTCGAATCATGTGAAGAATTGATTCAGTATTATTGTGCATTTGACGAGTTAAATCTTGTGTGAACACATGAGTTCTTGATGAATGATCCTATGTAATTGAGCCGAGTCCAATAAGAAAGGGTATGGAAATTCGAGTGATTGTGTGGCAATTTTGTGGTGAAGAACCTTGTAGGATCGGTTTGTGCGAATTTCTTGTTCCCCTCAGAAGACTAATGAACATACTCTCTGTGAATGAGTGACTGTGTGTGCGCTCTGCATAAGAAAGAGGGAATTGTGAAAGCAACGATGTTATGATCCCAGAAGGGAGGCACAATTGAGATTACCCTGGTCATTATCTGTATGTTTAACCCTCGTTATGAAGAAGTTTGATGCAGATTTAAGTCGGAGCCCTATTTGTAACTAAACGCATTGTTCTAGTCTGGAGTGTGAGTAACGGAACTTGGAGTCTAATTATAATAATACATTGAAGAGTGAGAGGAAATCATAAATAATAAAGGCGGATGGAACCTTGAGCGAAGGAGAGGAACCACAAAGAGTGAACAGTAAAAGCAGGTTTCTGGTTTTTATCGCACCGCTTTCGACGGGCAAGCGGTATTCATAAAATCACAGTGATTCCATAGAGGATCTGACACATGTACCTGAGTGAATATGGAAAACCGCTCTCATTGCGCGCCATCACGCATTAATCTTCGGCTGAGGACCCCGTGCGATATTGATACAAGCTGTCGATCTGGAGGAAGGTTTATTGAACGGCGATTGCGTTCAGAAGTGGCACGGAGTTTAACCAAAGGTACGGGCATATGTATTCCATTGAATTTCTGCCAATCGTACATGTGGGCCCGGAGCCAAAGGAATGTTATAAGTGGTTCAATTGAATTATAACTCGAGATATATATTTAAAATTCCCAAGGTCCGAACATTCGAGTAAGCATTATATATTTAAGCGGGGAATGTAATATAGTTTGATGTTTTTAAAGGTTTTAAAACCGTGACCATATATATGTTGGGCACTAAACAAAAGCCACAGTTTATTAATAATCGGGAATATGCATACATGACGATATATATTTATATACTGTGCTAAAGTCATAAGATTGGGTTTATTATAAGAGCCTGCAAGAACGAAAGAGCTAGAGACAACGGCAGAAAAAATAGTACAGGGAAAAAGAATGAATTGAAATTGTAATGTGAGTTTCAAACCATTATGTTTAAACTCGTATATGAACAGAAAATGTAACAGGTAGCCCGAGAACAGAGATGGTAATGAAAAAAACATCGCCCAGATTCATATGTATTTGAGAATAAAACCTAAAAAGCAGTTATGTATGTAGTTGGTGCACACAAGTACAATGAACAGATAAATAAACACAGAGGTGAACCAAGATACATAAAATAGTCACTCAACAGCCGCAGAAGAGACAAATCCAGTAAAACCAAGGTTCAGAAAAGGAGCTTAATGGTATTTGAGATATTATGGCAAAGTATAATACATTTTATATTGTTTGTGATACAAAGAGAAATATCCTAAGTAAAAGACAAAATCCCACTATAGCATGGAAATTTGTACATATTGTTATAATTTTAAAAATGAGTTGGATAAGGAATGAATGTTAAAGTCATGTCCATTCCAAATTCGTTGAGGAATGCTAACAGTCACAAGTCTTATAAATAATATCATCTGGATATGCAAAAAAAAAAAGGTAAGAGAGAGTAAATATAGAGAATGCAGAGTATAGAAGAGTGACGCAGAGAATATTAAGAAAATAAGAGCAGAAAGAGATGCTACAGAACAGAGCTGATATCTGAGGTAAATCAGCAAACATTCGGTTTGATAAATTGAGGAAGTTGGAGCTTCCCTATCAAGTTGCAGCTTGATAGCTGTCAGTTGTAGCTGACTGAGGTTGGAGCCTCTTGTAGGTTGGTGCCTGCAGACAATTGAAGGGAGTTGGTGCTTCCTTGCAAGTTGTAGCTTGCAGAATTGAGGATTGGAGCCTCCTGTAGGTTGGTGCCTGCAGAAAAATAGTGGTGAGAGGGAGTTGGAGCTTGCCTTTGCATCACAACAATAATAAGATGTGTTTTTATCCCTTTATGGGTTTCCACTTATATTTGGTGTCTCTATGCATGATGTTTATGTGTTGATCTGATTTATATCTGCTTAATACCTGCTGCTCTCATATTAAGTCTACTATTATATTATATTAATACTTGCTGCTCACATTCTAATATTACTCACTTATTAAGTTGAACATGAAATGAAGGTGTAAATAAAGTTTAATGAAAAGTTTTAAAAGACCATGAATGTGTTAAACGGATTCACCCCCCCCCCCCTCTCAGTTTAACCAAGGTTTCAACAGATCCTGGGCTGCAAATTTATTTCCCTCAAATGGAAAAATGAAGAGTAGTTCCCCAAGAATCTCCCCTCCATCAATGAAGAATCAGCTGGCCCAAGACATGCCATCTATGATGAATAGGACAAGATCACCATAGAATGTCCCCATGACATGTTTTTTGTAGGTTATACCATGTGCAACAAGTGCAAACAATGCCTCATAGGGTTATAATGCAGCCTCATCCACTGCATCTGTAGAAAATAGCATGGCAAGCATTGCACAACAGCAAATATCACATCTACTACTAAATCGTAAATGGATGAATGAATCAGCAACATAATGTCAAACACTTTCCCATATACATACAATGGATGGATAATGTTACCAAGCCCATGGCTCTCCCCACAAATGAGCAAATATTTGGCTGTAGCCATGCCTCCTTTCATGTTCCCTTTAGAACATGCACTGCAAAAAATGTGAGAGTTTTTCTCACTCAAAGACACATCCAACTCATATGCCTTTCTCATAGTCATGCTTCTTTCACAAATTTGATCCATATCAGTAAGGAAGTCATTATCAGCAATAAAATGAGGAAAATTATGAAGGTTTCATCTGTTGCAAGAGTGTACCAACATTTTCCCCCAAGAGTGACAGCGCAATTTTCCCAAACTGCTGCTTTAGAAAATTTCATGGCAAGTTGTTTTGTCTTACATGAATAGCTATGTATGTCATGATAGCTACTAATAAATAGCAAATGGCTGAGTATAACAACTGATCACACATGAAATGAAAAACTTGCCCAAGGCCATATAAAAGATGGTTGCCTCCATCATACAAGTTGGCCCAATTTTTGTCCATGGAGCAATATGAAAAGCTTGCCCTCTTGTAGAGCCATGCACTACAAAATAATGGTAAGAGTATACAAATCAGCCAATGTAAAAATATATTTCTTACCATATACTGGGAGTAAGATAATGTATGGATTCATGAATGAACCCTCCATAGTTGTTTGGCATGCTTCCCATGAAGATGAATGAACTAGGTGCTGCAAGAAGATCCTTCTTCTCATGCTTGGGCATCCAAGTCAAGAAGAATGTAGCACATTAATATATGGCTGCCTTATCCATCTCACCTCCTCTTTGTCCATCAAGTGCAATAAATATTAAATGTTCCTAGGACTTGTGGGTTATGGATCCACCACACTTCCGTTGGGCATACTTCATCCATAGGTCACTGCTCCCAAGAGACAACGTTGTTGGCCTATACCCATAGGCTCCTATCAATACCACACTCCATTCTTTGACATGCTCCTTGTCAAATATGTCTTTCATAATACTGAAATAAATAAGAATTTCCTCCCAAGGTGGAAGTACCTCCCAATCATCCACGGTCAAGGAGAGAATTCCATCTCCTCCTCCTGTAACATCATGAATCATGTGAGAGAAAATATTCTTGTGCTCTCTCCCATCGATGTCAAGCAACTCAAGTGCTTGCTGCCCCATTATGCTCACATCATATGACTCATGTGATGAAGGTGTCATATCAGCAATATGTATCCCTTCTCCTTGCTGCCCAATGATGTAAACATACTGCCACTTCTCCTCTTCTTTGGTACTCCTCCCATGAGGGCTACCATTCTCCCAAACCAATTCCTGCTTTTTTGCATTTCATGAGAGTTTGAAATGCAGCGCCTTGGAGACCTCTTAGGAAATGCCTCTCTCCCATGACTATGTTGGATGTATGAAGATCCAAATGTGATGGAGGTGATTTCTCCTCTCCACCCATGTTCAAAAACGTTGCTGATTCCTCCAATGATGTAGCAGTTGTCTCTTCCTCCGGTTCACAAATTGTTTCATGATTCTCCATGGAGGTGTCATGGTTTACTTCATCCTCCAAAAGTTTACACTCCCACCTCAAAGGATGAATGAAAATTATCAAAGATGTATGAGGATGAGGTTTCTTCTCCTCCTTGAACCCTTTGCACAGTGCAATGAAAACATGAGGCCCTAAGTGGCCATGTGATTTGATCCTGGGACCTCCTCATATGAAATTCCACCATCCTTAAGATTATTTGCTGAAATAGAAAGTGGAACTTTACTCATACCTTGGTGGATCTTGGGACCTTCTTGTGTGGTTTCAATGGCTTCGTCTTCTAATGCAATGGCTACCTCATCCATAGATGTAGAAGGTTGCTCCTCCAAAGCCGTAGCAGCATTGGTGCAATCTTCCTCCCATGGTGGTGTGAGCTTCTCTTCATTCATTCTTTCTCCATCAAAGGTTTGGATCAACATTTGAGAAAAGACTAAAAAATAACTCACCCTTGAATGGACCAAGGGTTTGAACCACCAAACAGATGTTTAATCCTCCATGTGCAGCGCTTCCATCTCCACTGCTTCTTTTTCTGCCACTGGATGCAGCAATAAAAATGCCTCCAGCTTCTTCTCCCAAGCTCTAGCTGAAGTAACCCCATAAAATGTAGACAATAGAATCCCATTACATCTGATTTCTCCTCCATCTACTGAATATACTGTAGGAACATTGTAGCTCCCCTGAATGCTGTAGAATGGGGTTTATAGTCACCCAGGTACTTGCTTAAGATCTGGAAATCCAAGCATCTCCCATGCTGGTCTTCAAGAGAATAGGAAGTGCATGGACCTTCCTCTTCTCCTCTTTTTCTTCTCCTCCTCCTCGGGGAGGCTCTTCTATATTCAAAAATAGATGAGCTCATGCTCATCTTCTTCATCATTCTCCTCTGAAATCGAACTCACAGGCTGTGCCAGTTCGATGCTCTGATACCACTGCAATGTTCCTTTTTCAGAAACATTGTCAAATGACAAGGCAAATCTATTCCAAAGATAGACTACAGGGGCATTTACTAGATTTGTCACCTTTGAACAAAGGATAAGCTCTAGAGGCTACCTATCCCACTAGTAGACTCTATCTATAGAGTGATTGTCAAAGGACAATATCCCCAAATAGGGAAATACAACAAGTTTGGGAAACCCCAACATTGCAGCTACAAAAATAACAAATACATCAAATGGAAATAGCAGTGATTCATGAACACATGAAATGCTGGAGAATACAATGGCTATCATATTAATACATATCATCATATAATAATACAAATCCTTGAGGAAATGATCACTCAAGCAAAGCACTGGAAGCCTCAAGAAACCTGTACATGAAAATGTGAAATACATTGCTGCATAAACAAAGCCCTAGGCCATGACTGCACAGTTATAGAGAGGAACTGCTGCATAAATAATGAATATATAAAGATATGGCGATATGAGCTCAAATAAGAAGGGGGAGCAAGCTCTCAACCCCTGAAAATACAATACAACAATCCTTTAAGAGGATTGGCTGAAATCTATACAAAAATGCTATAATACAAAAATGCCGGAGTAGTTGGGTAGCAGCTACTCAAGAACTGGAAATGGATGGAGAAGGATGAAATGTCTGCAACAACTAAATAATCCTCCTCCAATAGAAATCTAAAGTGAAAGGCTGATCCTTTCACTCAAGACTTCTCCTCCAAAAGGATGTCAATCCCTCACAGCAAATACTCACTCAAAAAAACGTTGTCTAAGAGAGGGACTGCACTGCCAATGATGGAATGTGGTTGGCCTGATGCCAAAGATGATGGATCTACTCATAAACCTCCTTTTTTAACCTCCCAATGGATATAACCTCTCTCCACTGAAAAACTAGCTCCGGATGATATGTGGAAACCTCCCCAGCAACACCCAGCAACACTGCACAATCTTTGCTGTAGAAACTGCGCTGATGTAGATGACTGAAGCTCATGGAATAAATGCCTGAATATGGGGAATGGAGTGAAATCCTTCATGAGCTACTCAAGAAGGATAGGAAATTCTCAACAGGACTCCCTCATGCCCGAGGGCACTGCAGCTCTACTGAACAGCAGGAGGCAGCAACAAGTCTTCAAGACTCAAATGTAAAATGATCAAAAGATGTCCACAATGGCTGCCTTGCTCCTCTTTTATACAATGAGATTTCCCTCCATGGACCCTATTTCGAGTTATGGTTTCCTCTTCTCTAGAGTCTTCCCTCCTACGTTGTCCCACATAGTGCTTTCCAACTCATGCCAACGCATTTTGACTTGGTCATCCTTGGCCAAGCATATGTGCAAAAACCTCCTTTCACACATGGAAGTGTGAAATTCAACTCCAAACAAGATCCTCTTTCATACTTAGAGGATTTTTATTCTCTATTCATGCAAGTAATGGGTCTCCTACCCATTTTATTCATCTCCTACATAAAATTATTAAAAATTAATGTTCCATAAAAATTTGGAACATTACACTTTAGGTCTAGGTGGTGGTGTTTTAGCGAAAATTCCTTGACATACTGTCTTAAGCCAAAAAACCATGTTGTCATCATCATGTTAGCCATCATTTTTTTCCCATCCTACAAACAACACCCTGGTCTATCCTTAGGTCACACACCACTAAATGGTCGCTTTGTCTCATTTCAGCAGAGCTCAAAAATTTTCAAATCAGGGAAAGAGAAAGAGGTTCCCTGTCTGAAGAAAGATGATCAGTTCAAGCATGATTGCATGATACATCAAGAATATTATCTAAATATCAAAGAAATCTATCTATACATCTCTGCAAGGGTGTGTTGAGTGATGACAATAAGCAGCATATGAACAAAGGAACAAATTCAGACAAGTTTCTCATGCTGAAGTATTTTGCCATCATGAATCAAATGAAGTGCAGTAAGTGAAAGAAAGAAAACATACATGGTTTTAAATACAAAAGGTGCCTGAATACAATGATCTACAAAGGATTAAGTGATGCTTATCATCAGCACTCCATGAATAACTCCAAAGGTATTGCTGCATAAATTCTAAAAAAGGTGACCTAGCCCTGCAAATCACTCTTTTTAGGCAAGAGAGACAGTCTTGAAAAAGAGAATTCTAAAAGCAAGTAGGCATCATAATGAAGGCATAAGAGGATAGCTGCTTCTTATACCTTACCATGAGCCTATAATTTGAAAATCAGTCAAAGACAATTTCACTGCACATTATGAAAACACAGTCAGGAAAAAGAGGTGACTTCAGAAATGCAGACAGAGAGCACTTATCATGAACAAATCACATTGTTCTTTTCTAAGTTTCAAAGTGATATGGTGCAATAAAGACATATATTATAGGTAAGGTTTCATAAAGCATAAGGAGAAAAGGTTGTTGAAGATGTGTTCGGATTTGGTTGAGGAGATAACCTGCAAATAGAAAAAGGTAAAGCAGTCATCCTTCAACAAAGACAAAACCTTTCTTTGCAAATACAAAGATAAATGGGGGAAAACGTGTTTTAAAAACCATCATAAATCATAAGGGACTCGATCAAAATGTTTCATAGGTCATTGTGCAAACACTTAGCAAGGGAGAAAATAAAATCTTAACACCTTGGCAGTTTTACTAAGCACACGACGCACCTGAAGAATATCGCATCGCGCCTGTAAGTGTTTTCTGAAGGCCTTTGCACCAGACGCGACGCGCCTGTGCAAGTGCTCGGGCACCCACTCCTGCACGCGATGCATTTACCCGATAACCTTTCCCAGCCCAGCACCCACTCACTGTCCTTTGGCCTCTACTCTTCCACTCTGCACGCTCTTTTGCCTCCACTAGGGCCACTACTCCACAAAACCATGTTGCCTCGCCCAGGCCACTGCCTCCTCATCCCATGGCCCATCTCATGCACCTTCCTCACCATCCACTCACTATGTCTCCCCTTCTTCTAGTCAATCTACCCCTCGAAAGAAAAAATTCCCTTTGATTGATAGTGAAAGAGAAGAATCTAATGAAAGCAGGCATGAGGGTGATGAGGAACATAACAGTCCTCAAGCAAGCACAGTAATAATGAAAGGGATAGTTCTCAGGAGAAAAAGGAAGACAGCCATCACTCATTTGAAGAAAAATACAGTGGTCACATGCAGCAATTTAAAGAGGACACTCAAGAAGAAATCGTTCATAATGAAGACAGTCACAGTAATGGAAAACAAGCACAAAATAGTGAGAAATCTAAGGGTGATAGCCTTAGACAAAAAGAGAAAAACAGCCCTAATGATAGTCAAGATCAAATCAAAGACAGTGAGCAAGGTAGCCCAAAAGAAGACAGTAAAAACATGGAGCATGAAGAGAGTCCTCAAAAGCATGTGCTAGCTGCCTCTCCTAGGCAAGGGGCCATGACTCTTTCTCCAAAGGTAACAAAGCCTAAAACTTCAAGGAAGAAGACTATTCAAGCTATAACTAAAAATGTTACTAGAGCACTCTGGAGTAGAGGCAAGTTTCCTAAGTAGCCTATTATTGAATTTCCAAGGAAGACAAGAGCAAAGAAACCCATTCAAAGCAAGGGTAAGGAAAAAGTGGAGCAGCAGAAGAGCAGTCATGAACATGAAAGAGAGTTTGACATAATCCAAGTGGATAGTGATGTCGAAGATGACCAAATCAAAATTCTAAACTCTCTTTTTCAAAACAGGGAATATCAAATTGGGGATTTAGAAACTGACCTAGAGAGGGCTAAAGACCTCATTCACTTTCTCCAATTATAAAATAGACAAATGAGCGGGCAAATGGCCATCTATGAGGCCCGGGCACTCAAGTATTGACAGGAAGCACAAAAGGCACAAGTAAAACTTGAGGAATACATGGGAAAATTGATGATGTTGAAGAAGAAGAAGAACCAGTAAGGAAAAGGCCTAGCACGATGGGTCTTAGAAAAGCTTTGGAGAGTCAAAGGGAAGAAGAATCGGCCCTTGCTCAGCAATATCCTCTCACACAGCTACTTGCCGAAGAGATAGAGAATGACAAAGAGTCTTGGCTCGAAAGAGCAAACAAACATTTGGAGGAAAAATTAGACAAGGCAAACAAAGATTTGGGTTTTCAAAGGAAGATGATCGGGCATTACAAGAATTTGAATCAATTTGCCCAAACAAAACTAAAGATTGCCCAAGAAAATCTCAAAACTGCCCAAAGAAGGTGCCAGTGAAAAAAGGAGGAAAAGACATATCTAGGCTTGGAATTTTGGCTCAAGTTTCCATGCATGCTTCTAAAAACCCTTAAGGGGTTTTCTCACCAAAATTGAGCATTTTTTGACATGATCTTGTTTTTTAGGATTTTTGGGCATAATTGCACAAATTCATGGGCGCTGCCATTTTTTCTTAGAGAATCCTCAGCTGATGAAATTTATGTTTTTGGATGCATTAAATTGGATGGAATGTACTCATAAATTTTTAGATCAAAATAAGATGGTTTGATCCCTCAAAAGGGAAAAAACAGTCAATTTTTACCTTTTTGCCTCACATATCAACAAGCGCGACACTCCTAGGTTTTTTCACTCATTTCAATTTTTTATAGACTTACCTGAATCAGTTTGAAAAAAATCAAGTAGTTTCAAAACATAGACATCTAGGGCTTTCCAATGAGCCATCACGGGCCTTGTTATGACATCGGGAAGTCCCTCAAAAGTCCTCCGCAAGACAGACTTTTTTCTGTTGCTAAACTCCTGTAGGATTTTGCAAAAAAGAAGTTTTCTGAGTATGACTGGCCAAATGTGCGTTAGGAAAGCTTTTCTCTTGTGTCAGGCCTAAAAAGTAATTCCTTTTTGCTATTTTAGTCCAAAAAGATATTTTTAGAGGATATTTTTAGAGGATATTTTGTGCCTTGGACCTTGTAAGGCCTCAAGGACAGTTTTAGATATTTGTTTTTGGACAATGGCCTTCTAGTTGCCCTAGGTGGGTTTCCTCCTCTTTGGCCTATATAATCCAAGAGGATTCATTGTAATCAGAGGCAGAACTTGAGTTATAGAGAGCAATACATAGCACCATGAGCTTTGAAGAAATACTTGTTTTATGAAGTGGATTATCTCTTGCTTGGCTTGATGGTGGAGGAGGATTGTGTGTAGGATTCCATGGCTTGGTGAATGGTATTGTGTTTCTTATTTGTTATGTTTTCTTAGTTTCTCATATACGTTTTCATGCTTCTTGCTTGATGTAGTTAAGTAAAGAATAAGTTTGAGATATGCCCATGTAGGCACCTCAAACTTCCTGATTCGTTACAGCTTAAATGTTCTTCATCTTTCTTGGTTATGTCAAAGAATTATTAATTTCTCTTTGGTTCCCTAAGAACTTTTTATCAATTTCATTAATGGTTATGTTGACGGGAAAATATGTCCGGCCAACATTAGGGGATCTCCCCGGTAGAAAGTCCCAATTAGACTTTGAACCGTTTGGAGTAGGGATCCCATCCGGGGTGTGGGTCCGGCTACCGCTTAAATGACTTTCTCTTCGGTCTCGAAGAACCTGATTAAATCTGCAGACATACACTCATTCACATGATACAAAATACATGACTGATGTATCAAACTGATATATAACACTGTGCGTAGCAAGGTAATGAACAAAATGCATACGCCCAGGAAGTGTCGTTAGCAACACATCTATGGGGTAATGCATGCAAGATAATATGACCACTAAAGAAACAGTTCTTCGTGGCAAGGATATCCCTTAACTTTCCGAAAGATGCAATGAAATGCTAATAAAATAGTTCATTAACATTCATTATAAGAACAAACGATAAACTTAAGCATCATCAAGCACAATCACAGATAGCTATGAAGTACAAATGATACTATTAAGAACACGGCTTCATTAATCATACGATATTCTGAAACTATACGCAGAATACACACAGTTTTGTCACAGCTAAATACATCATCCAACAAAGGGATTTTAACAAGTATCTGAATTTCACATGAGTCAGAGTATGACCCTTCAATTACAATGCAATATTGCTCTTCCAGTCCACAAAAGAGAAGCCCCTAACTATGTACCCCGCAGGGGTATTTATAGATTCAAGAAACGCCCCTTCAGGCTTTCCGACACTTTGGCTTCCCGACGGTTCAGCTTCCCTGCGACCTGCGACCGGCGGAAACAAATTGCGACCTGCGACCCAGGTGCAGGTGCGACCTGCAACCCAGGGGTATGCGCGACCTGCGACCTGGGGACGGTCGCGACCTGCGACCGAAAGAACTTAGCTATGGAGGTGGTCGTGTGATTGAGAGGTCTGGAGCGTCAATTTTCTTCCCCTTCAGGAACTCTCGCCAGGTCTGGTAATCTGCTGCTATAGGGGAGACTTGAGGGGATTCTTCTTTTAATCGATGCATACATTCCAGGGCATTCGGTATCAGAGTCTCCTTCTTCTGGGAAATCTGGATTGAGAGGGAGGCAAGCTTGGTATAGATTTGTACTAGAGTGACAAGCAACCGATTTAGGTTCTCTTGTGATGCCTCAAATTCTGGTGCGGCAGCAGCTTGTCTCACGGGTTGCAGAAAAGACTGAATTTCCTGATCTACTTGCTCCCAGTCTTTAGTTTCGTCCAGTGCCCCTAACGACGGAATGTGATGAAGAGCGTTCATGGAGTCTATCCCACTGATCAGGTGATTATATGCGGACACCACTTTGTCCAAGTCTTTGGCCAGCTTGTCTTTGGACTGCATCTTCATCCGGATTTGTACTTTGGCGTCTTGTGTGTGACCCCAATCCTTCCTAGGCACATTTTCGGGAGCTTGCTGGTACTGCGCTATCCAGTTTATCATTTTGTCTAAAGCTACCGAGGCTTCCCTGAGCTGCTCATGCTTCTGTTTGGTTTCCGCTCGTGCCTCTGCCAACGGGGCCACTGTTTGTTTTAGGGTGAGCATTTCCCTATATACTTGCTTCATGGTCATTTCCAACACATCACACTCTTTCATGACCGCCAGTGGGACCTCATTGACTTGGGAAGGCTTACCTTGGAGCTGTCGCATCTCACTCTCCAGTATTGATTTCTCCTATTCCGCTGCTTTTAGCCTGTTTTGTAGGGAAATAATCTCCCTGCTCATTCTAGTGACATTTTCCTCTGTGGCCGCGGCAAAAGCGGTGCCTGCTGATGCTATCATTACCGGGTTGGTCCTGGTATCCGGGACGATGTCCTTTTCAGTGGCGACCGCAGATAAGGCGGGATGGATTTGCGCCAAGGATTTTCTTCTCTCTTGCCGTATTTTGAAAGAGAATTGGTCAAATGTCAATCTAGTCAGGTCGAAGACCTCTTCCTCTTGACCCCCGGGAAAATCGTCATCAGGGAGGATACTTTTCGTGCCACTCGGAGGAATCTCCAGGGGAGATATGTCAATGTCATCTATTAGTTCATCCTCTTTATCCTGCCTTTGTCCTTTTCCTTCCTCCTTTTGCCGGCGCTCGGCTTCTGCCTTGTCATGTTCCTCCTTCTTCCTGCGTTCTGATTCTGCCTCTGCTTCTCTCTCAGCTTTTCTTTTTTTCTCTGCTGTGGCAGCTTGGTCTGCCTTCTTCTGCCGTTCAGCTTTGTCAAGTTCTTCCTTAAGTGCTTGTTCTGCCGCTGCCTGTGCTTCCTTTTCCTGTCTTTCCTTCTCCTCGGCCTGTTTCCTTTTCCGCTCTGTCTTTGCATCTCTTCTACGTTTCTCTTCATCCTCCTTCATTTTCTTTTCCTCTTCCTTCTTGGCCTGGGCCTCTGCTCCTTTTAGCTGATTCGAGGTGTCAGGCCCTGTATTGGTTCGGGTTTTCTTTTCCCGAGAAGAAGAAGAGCCTCCTAGTTTATGGCTCCTGTCTTCTAAATTTTGGTGATCCTCTTCTTCTCGATCAGAGTCAATCCCCGGAGCTAGTTTTCTATCTGCGTTGTACCAGTTTCTTTTCTCATCCTCCGCCGGGCGTTCGACATGCTGATAGCTCCATTTAAACTTGGCCCTCTTACAGTGCTCCGGAACTATCTTGACCGGGTCATATGTTCGGTATTCCAGATTTCTAAAGTGATAACCTTTTATCTCTTCCCCTTGAGCCCCTACTTCTCTGGAGTTCTTGACTGTATAAGCACCGATGGTGAGGGGCAGAGCGGCCCAAGGTTTCTTCTTTCCTTTGGAAAGGACATTGGAGAAACCCGAGGTCATCTGGAAACATACCTCCTGCATAAGCACCTTATCGGTAATAAACCTAGGCAGAGCATGTGGTGCTTTGAATGTGCCGAATACTCGGATGATTGTATATTCAGCGAACGGAAACCAGTGCGCCACCTGACCTAGTGTCTCCATCGCACGCCAAGACATGCAGGGGGTGTCTTGACCAAATAGCTTCCCGTAAAGGGCGGGAATGAATATCTGAGAGATTTGCTCAATATCTGACTTGTACCTGGACTACCAGAATACTTTGGTCTGCAAATGGACTGCTTGGGTCTGTGCTGAGTCATAGTTATGTGGCCATCCCTCAAAATGCAGCCGAGCACAGACAACATCTAGTAGATACGAAGCCATATAGAACTCTGACGGCGTTCCTTCATCTGGGGCTAAAGCCGAAGTCAAATTTGTTTGCATTGAGCCCATTAACATACTGGCCTAGTTGAAGCGAGTGCCGTGCACCGTTACATACTCCATTATAGTTGCCCATGCGCCGTTGAAGGTGGTGGCGTCCGGACGTCCATACAACCTGCAAAGCATGGCGGCCACTAATTTGTACACTTTCCTCAGACCGGCCACCGGGTACTCCTGGTCTTTCCTGA
This sequence comes from Pinus albicaulis, assembly GCA_034641835.2. Lineage (NCBI taxonomy): Eukaryota > Viridiplantae > Streptophyta > Pinopsida > Pinales > Pinaceae > Pinus > Pinus albicaulis. Next base: position 154,725,999 of record CM076571.1, on the reverse strand, counting down.
CCTTAAATTTGTCCGGTTCTGCCCACCACTTCCTGATTGTATCAACCACAGGTACTTCATGGGCAGAAGCCCATCTCGGGGTAAAGTTTTCCTCTGGTTGGGGTAGCAAGTAGTAGACCTGGGCGTCTGAGCCCTCCAACGTCGCGAAAGCTTTACCTTTGCTATCTCGGATCAGAAACTTCTTCGGATCCGTCTTCTGTATGATCCAGTCTAATATTTTTGGGCACGGGAAGATGGCTGGATGTGCCCCTGCTAGATGTAACTTGGATTTCTTGACCTTTAGGTACACCTCCCGGTCCGGGAGATCTTCTGGAAAATCAACTTCTGTTATAGCGAACTCGTGGTATACTTCATACCATCTCAGGCTGTCCCCTTTTGCGAAGGTGCAAAGGGTGTCTCTGTATATTGGCGGAGGAGATATTTGCACGTCTGTATCTGATTCTTCTTCCACTACCTTCTTGCCCTTCTTTCGGGACACTGGGGGTGCCATGTTGCTAGAATCAGAGAGAACCGGTATCGTGTCTGCTCCAAATTCACCTGTTGCATTCAGGAAAGAATCCCATGATGAGAAAGACATGATGATAATGGGCTAAATACAGTCTACCATGCAGAATCTAATTAACAGTTCTCTTGGGGTCGCAGGGTCGCTGATTAACCAAAGAAATTCACATGCAGCCTCGCGACCTTGCGACTAGGCCGCAGGGTCGTAGAGTCGCTAACAGAGGATCGCGCGACCTTGCGACCTTGCGACCGGGTCGCTGGGTCGCAGGTCGCACTTGGGCCTGCCCGGGGGGTTTCGAGCGCGCGCGGTTTTGCGGATAATCTCTCCCTAACGGGAAACATACGCGGCTGGAAAGGGTCTAAACTGGAGATAGGGCACAGCCATGAGGACCTGGGCAAGACAAGGGTGACCTTGGGGTTTATGGGAATTAAAACAAGAATAAAACTCAACAGAAAACCCTACATCATCACCAGCAAGCAATTAAGACCATGGGGAGGCCCAAAATTTGGCAAGAAATGCTCGTGAAGGAAACACAGAGAGGAAATAGCAACTTACCCGGAAGAAAACGCGCCAGTCGACCTGTCAGAGCAATTCCACGATTTTCGTCGCGAGTCACAAATGCGACCTAGCGACCTGCCCTTATAAAAAGGAGTCACACGTGTGAGCACTAAATGAGGTCGCAAGTTGATAGTTTGCGACCTCGCGACCTCGCGACCTTAAGGTCGCTGGGTCGCAAGGTCGTTGAGTCGCCAATTCCTCTAATTACTTAATTTTGCGACCTTGCGACCTCGCGACCTTAAGGTCGCTGGGTCGCAAGGTCGCAAATTTATTGACTTCCGACTCTTGCGACCTGGCAACCTGGCGACCTTAGGGTCGTCGAGTCGCATAGGTCGCATGGGTCGCAAATCATGGATTCGCGACTTAGCGACTTGCTCTTAAAAACTTTACTTAGCTTCTTCTTCTAGTTTCAAAGGGGGCTCCAAAAAAATTTAGAAGTGTGTGTTATTATCTTTTTTTGTATTTTTTTTGGAGGGTGTTGTAGGGGCTACAACAAATGGCGATTCACTGGATGAATTCAGAGTCTCTGCCGATGAATGGTCGATGAGGGAGGAGGGAGGGGCCTGATACTAGCTTGTTCTTTTACCTCAGAGTTTACACCTTCCTTCCTTTGTCACCTCGCATAGTTGCCTGGCCTTTGGGCTTATTGGGTGCAGATCAACCGAATTTTAATTCTTCACGCTCCAGGACTGGGAGGGTCGGGGAAACTTTGGACAACCTCAGGGTCCGGTACAATTATTTCGTCCTCATGGTGTTGCTTCGCTGCCAGCGAACCTCTCGGCCCCGGCGGAGTCACTGCCTAAGGAGTCATGAACGTTGCTCCACTGCCAGCGAGCCTGGTCAGTACCCCGGCGGAGTCGTTACATCACCTCTCTGCGCAGGAAGCCTTTCTCGATCCTTTACCCTTTATTTGTGAGCGATTGCACTTATTTGAGAATGTGCCTGTGGCACTTATTTAGATGGGCATATTTTTCCTGGGCGGATGAGGGATCCCGACTTATTTTGCTTGCAGAGAGGTTGCTCCTGGTCTTATATGAGGACTTGGGTTTTTCCCGGATGACCTAAAATTCTCTTGAGTTAGCCCTGTTCCCTCACGATCCGGTTGCTGCTATGTAAGACCTTTTCTGCCTGCACCTTTCAGAGTCGTTAGGTGGTTTCTTATGCTTGAAGACTCCAGTAAGGCCGTGCACTATCCCTTGATGCCCATTACAAGCGAGTTTTGACTGCCCCGTGTTTTGCGGGAAAGGCCTTTCATCAGCATAGAACCTATCCAGGAGTGAGCCAATTGCGGGTAGCTTAGACAAGGTCTTCCTTATAGATTTAGAGACATTTTTTTTTATTTTTTATTTTATTTTTTTTTTTACAAGAAAAACAAAAACATGACTTTTTATAATACAAGGGTGGAAACAACCCTTTGAGGGCTACTCAAGTAAAATAGTGTTTGAGGTCATGCCCGTTTACCGGGAGGACCTCGACTTTTCCTTCCAGAGTTTGCAATCGGAAAGTATGGGGACCCACCTTTTCTTTAACCTGAAAGGGACCTATCCATAGTGCTTGAAATTTGGCATGTTTTCCCTTTTCTTCGTGAGCTTTATCCCACTTTAGGACAAGATCTCCTACTTCAAATTTTTTATCTCCTGCAGACTTTTTATCGAACCACTTCTTGATCCGACTCTGGTGGATGGCGAATTTCTCCCGGGTTTTCTGCCTTTCCTCTTCTAATTTCAGCAGGGTGTCAATGCGGGTTTGCAAGGCGGGGCAAGGGGTACCATGACACTCTTGCGATAACTGCAGAGCGGGAAGAGATAAATTGGGCGGGAGGACAGCTTCTTTCCCATACACAAGAAAATATGGGGAGGTGCCTATTGAGGACTTAGGGGTGACGCGATCAGCCCAGAGTGCATTTTGGAGGGCATTGTGCCAGTTGCGTTGGTGAGACAGAAGGGTCTTTTTAATGATGCGAATCAGAGTTTTATTTGTTGACTCCGCTAGACCATTTCCTTGGGGATAGTACTTTGCAGAGTGTTTAAGAACAATGCCATTTTCCAAAGCAAAATCATATAATTTAAAAGATGAAAAATACGTTGCATTATCAAAAACCAAGGAAGTTGGAACGCCAAACCTGGTAATGATGGAATGAGTGACAAATTTCATTACCTCCTGATCGTTGACTTGGCGTAACGGTACTGCTTCAACCCACCTGGTAAAATAATCAGTAGCCGTTAGAATGTACCGATGTTGCTTAGAAGAGTGGGGTAAGATCTCACCAATGACGTCCAGACCCCATTGTTGAAAAGGTTCTTCCACTGCTACTGACAACAAAGGAGCGGCGGGACGCGCTTCTCGGTTTGCGAATTTCTGGCATTGAATGCATTTCCGAACATATGCGTGGGCATCTCTGAAAAGAGTTGGCCAATAAAAACCTGCTCGCATTATTTTATGAGCAGTGGTGTCCCCGGCAAAATGGCCTCCTGCTGGTCCATCGTGCAGCTCGGTTAAGATTTTCTGAGCTTCATCATGTTCCAGGCAGCGCAACATGACTCCGTCGGAATGTTTCTTGAAAAGCTTCCCTTGGATTATCTGGTAGGACGCAGCTTTGAGTCTGATTGCGCGTTTCTGCCGGGCATTTAGAACTGGGTCTAACATGCCGTGTGCTAAATATCCCGAAATATCCGAGTACCAAGAAGGGTTCTTTATTTGAGGAATGACGTCAGTTTGGTACATTTCAATTTCTTGCTCCCAATTATCTTCTTCACTCTGTTGGGAACTTGCGGCCTCTGCAGCCATTTGGCATAGACCTTGCCCTTTAACTGTGCGTGCTGGCTTAAACTCGAAGTCGTACTCTTGCATACATGCAACCCAGTTCCCTCGTCTCTCGCCCAGCTCCTGCTGCATGAACAGTGAGCGAACAGCTGGGTGGGGAACGTAAACTGTGACATGGTTTTTTAAGATGTACGGTCTGAAATGTTTGACCGCTTTATATACCGCATAGGCCTGTTTCTCGATTTCAGGATAATTTAATTCGGCTCCCTGCAACCCGGTGCTCATGAATGAAATGGGACGCTCGTCATTATTTCTGTCCTTTTGTGTGAGTACGGCTGCCAGGGACGAATCCGAAGCGAAAGTATACAAGCTGAAATCTCTGCCGAAATCTGGGCTCTGGAGGGAAGGTGCTTCGGCTATCGCTTTCTTGATCTGGTCGAAAGCTTCCTTTTCGGGTTGATTCCATTTGAAGGCAGCATTTTTCTTTATCATTCCCTGCAGTGGCTTCACTATCTGGGCGAAATCTGATATAAACTTACGTACAAAATTGATCTTGCCCAAAAAGGATTGCATTGCTTTCTTACTGCTGGGGGGAGGGATTTGAGCAATGGCTTTCGCACGTTCTGGATCAACGACAATGCCTTGCTTAGTTATGATATGACCTAGCAGATTTCCTTCTGCTACGGCGAAAATACTCTTCTTTGGGTTGAGCGAGATACCGTATTTCCTGCACCTTTCGAAGATCTGTCTGAGGTGACGCAAATGATCACCCCGATGTTTAGAAAACACAGTAACGTCATCCAAATAGACCACCACACTCTGTCCTATCAGACCTTTGAATGCTATATCCATAGCTCTTTGGAAAGTTGCTCCTGCATTGATTAATCCAAAGGGCATACGCCTGAATGTGAAGGTTCCCCACTTAGTCCGAAAGGTAGTCTTTAGCCTATCTGGTTCAGCCACCAGTACTTGATTGTAGCCAGAGAAACCGTCCAACAAAGAGAACATTTCTGACCCGGACACTGCTTGTAATATTTGCTCCATAGGGGGCACCGGGTAATTATCTTTATTCGAGGCCCGGTTTAAGTTTCGGAAGTCCACACATAAGCGGATTTCACCTGACTTCTTCCGCACCGGAACCAAATTGGATACCCATGTGGAATGGCGAACTTTGAAGATAATGCGTGCATCCAAAAGTTTTTTGAGTTCTTTTAGAATCAATGGCTCCATCGTAGGATGTACTTTCCTGAGCTTCTGTTGGAATGGTTTTACATTTTCTTTAATGGGTATCACATGTTGTATGATTCGAGTATCGTATGTGCGTAAGTCCTCATATGTCCAAGCGAATACGTCACGATACTTACGAAATAGCTGAGTGAAATCTTGAGCCTCTTGGGGGGTGCAGTCTTTACCTAGGTTGACGAATTTAGGATTATCTTCTGATCCCAAGTTCACTTGTCGATGGGCCAAGATAGAGCTCTGTACTTTGGCGTTTGGGGGCCCTCGAAAACGATTTTGCAGATCAAAAAGCTTGTCGAGTGATACCACCCCTTTAGGCATGGGGTTTCCTTTGACTTGTTCGTACTCCTTTTGCATAGCTTGGTCGTGCTCATCTTCATCTATAGCAGCGTCTTTGAATACCTCTGAGTTACACATGAAATCCAGCACCTGTTGATCATCATCGAAAACGCGCAAGTTAGTGACATTGTCTGGGATGGAGGGTTTATATATAACTTCAATAGAAAAACCATCCCTCAAAGGGGTAAATCTGGCAGCGGCATTAGCCAGAGTATCTGCCGCTGCGTTATGCATCCTAAGGACAGATTTAATTCCAAAAGCGTCAAAAGCAGAAATTAATCGCCATACCTCTTGCTGCCGAGTGATAATCTCGGAGTCTCCAATGACCCGTAAGAATTTTACCTTCAAATCCAGCGCCTTTTTAAGCCCAAGGATCAAAGCTTCATACTCGGCAGTGTTGTTGGTGCATTGGAACTCCAGCCGACAGGAGATTAAGAATTTATTCTTATGAGGATCAAGCAAAACGCAGCCAGCGCCAGAACCATCGAGATTTTTGGAACCGTCGTAATACAAGGTCCATATGTCGCTTTCCGGGCCCTTGGGGGCAGTGGATTGCGGAGGAATGTCGGCTTGGTGTGAGACAGTTTGGGCTTGTTCCTCTGCGACGAGTGTCATTTCAGAATGGACCTCGGGGCCTACTGAAGACTAAGGAGGTCGGTAACATCCAAAAATGGAATCTAGAAAACACATACCAAGTTCCTCCTGGGCAAAGCTGATGGGTTCATTTGTGGCATCCAAATCAGTTACAGTGTGTTTCATGTATGGTTCACTTTCGACTCTGATTTGGTTGTTTCTCCCCTTGTAAGGTAGCCATAAGTGGGACCAATCCATGGCAAAGTATCCTTGCAACTTGCTAGACCAATCCCTGCTAAGCAGTACACCATAGGCTTCAGGGATGTCAAAAACCACAATATCAATGCATTGATGGACTCTAGAGTCGGATGAGAGGCGGATGATGACATTGTTTAATTCTCCAACGGCTGGTACTTGTGATCTGTCAAGTTGAATGATTTTTGCGTCAGTTTTCTCTGGGCGAATGTTGAGTTTCTTGCACACAGATAGAGGCATGACATTCGTGGATGCACCGGAGTCGACAAGACAATTGTGAACGTTGAAGTTAAACATCTCAAAAGACAAGAGGAAGGGAGGGGTGGATCCTCTCGAATTCGTGTTGACAGCGTTCACTATAGACTGGATATCTGGACTGGCTTGTGCAGATGTGTTGCTGACAGTTTTCATATTTTGGTTGTTGGCGAAAGCTTTTAGAATAAGTTCCTTTTGATTCGTGATGCGGGCCAACTCGTAGAGTGAGATATTAGCTCTGGTCTTTTTCATGTCCTCCACTATGTTGTAGCTAGTATTAGTTTGGGGACTAGGTTCGGTAGTGGTTTTCGAGGGTTCCACCGGGAGCTTGCTCTTGTGACTTGCTTTGCTGTTACTATTTGTGGGCTTCTCCAGTGTAGCTTGTCCTTCGTTTCCAGGGGGAAGAATTTTCCTCAAGAAAGCCCTTTTCTTGTCTTCATATGATTGTTCGGGGATAGATCCTTTGCTTCTAAGACTATAATTTCGAGTGGGCTGAGCCTTGGGACTGCCTGCCATGTTGATATCAATGGGAGCAAGACTCTCCTCCCCGCGTATTATATCAAAAGTTAGAACAGAGGCTCCTGGTTCCCCATCTAGGAGCGAGCCTTCATCTCGATCAGAAACATCATCCTCTGTCTGGTTTCCCGGAGTTTGGTCATCCAAAAGTTGGTTAACCACCGCGGTCATGCTGCCAATCCATTGCGGGCACGTTTTTTCAGAGTGGGCAGCTTGGTGAAAAGAGCAAAAATTATCTTTCCCTATCTCTTCCACGTTGAGAGTGGCGCTGGAGTTTGACGGAGGTCTGCTGGTGTTGGGATTACTTTTCTTGAAAAAGGGTTTTGGGGGTTTAGTAGAAGTTGATGTTTCAATGCCTTTTCTCTTCAAGTCAGAGACCTCATTCGTTAGTAGTTTGAGGGTCTTAGCCATACTCTCGAAATCAAAAGTTTCTTTCTCTCTATTAGGGGTGGAAGAGTGACCTTTTTTAGCGATTGGTTTGTGATCATCCTTTCCTTCGTGATCCATGACTCCTATCGACAACATGTCTTTTTCTACCGCGAGAGCAGCAGCGTAATTTGCGGTAAGGGTAGCACGGGCTTCACGTTTGACGAAAACGGCAATATCCCTAGGGAGAGCTTTAGTATAGTAGTCGATGGTGATAGAATCGTCCAATGCTAAGTTTGGAGGAAATTTTTGCAATATTGTGGCGAAGCGTTGGTTAAAGTCTTTAACTTTCTCTTTTCTATGACACTTGATAGTGCTTAACTCTGTGAGGAGCATAGAGGGTGTTTTATCTTCTGCAAACTTTTGTAGGAACACGCGACGGAACTGGTCCCAGGATGTAATAGAAGCACTGGGTAGGGAACGATACCAGGTGGCCGCATGGTTTACAAGAGTGTGTGGGAACAGTCTACATGCGACATCATCGGACTGAAATCTTATGATTTGTAGAGATAGATAGAAACTACTAATATGGTCTTCCGCTGATGTGCCTTTCTCAGGATCGAACTTAGGAAGATGCTTCTCTGGGTGTCTAGGCATATCATGGAGAGGACCTAAAAGAGCCAATGGGGATTGAGCCATCCAGGCTAGAGGCTGCACCCTCCTGTGGTGCTGATGATATCGAGTTTCTGCCTCAGACTCACTTCCCGTCCCTGACACTGATGCTCCTTCATGATGGCGAGAGTGTTCATCTCGGTGTCTTTCACGGTTATTCACGTTTCTAAAATACTCCCAGTTGTGGGGAGGGGGCCTATTTTGGTTTTGGTGGTGATGATGGTTGGGTTGGTGTCTCCGGCCGTGAACTATATCTCCTCTACCTCCACGTCCGTGACCCCTGTTGACCCCACCCTCATTTCTTCGAGGCCTATTTCCTTCCCTCGCATTTCTTCGGGCTGTGTTACCTTCTCTTTCATTTCTTCGACCCCCTTCTCCTTCTTCTGGTGGGGAATACACTTGGTTTTTGTTCCACTGATGTAAGTCAGGCTGAGGTTCGGGGAAAGGTTCTGTATCAGGGAAACCTTCACTATCTTGGAGAATGGGGTCATTTTCTTGGACAGCCCGCCCGAGGTCTTCAATCATGGAGTTCACAAGTTCAGGTATGGTGCTGACTAGCACGCCATTACGAGTGACGTTCTCGGCTGGGGTCCTAGTGTGGGCTAGGAATTCCATGATTGGAGCATACCGTAAATCCCTGACAAGATTGCGGGCGACTGGGCGTAAGGATCTCAACTGTTCGTTTGTGATTTCAAAATATCGAGCCTCCTCCCTTGGAATATCTTCCAAGGGGGGAAGATGAGGTTCGTTATTTATGATCTCCCGGTGAGGAGTTTGTGACGGAATGTCAGTTGTATGCTGGGAGGATGCCATGGCCCTCCTTCTAGCGCCAAATCTGTTGACGGGAAAATATGTCCGGCCAACAGTAGGGGATCTCCCCAGTAGAAAGTCCCAATTAGACTTTGAACCGTTTGGAATAGGGATCCCGTCCGGGGTGTGGGTCCGGCTACCGCTTAAATGACTTTCTCTTCGGTCTCGAAGAACCTGATTAAATCGGCGGACATACACTCATTCACATGATACAGAATACATGACTGATGTATCAAACTGATATATAACAATGTGCGTAGCAAGGTAATGAACAAAATGCATACGCCCATGAAGTGTCGTTAGCAACACATCTATGGGGTAATGCATGCAAGATAATCTGACCACTAAAGAAACAGTTCTTCGTGGCAAGGATATCCCTTAACTTTCCGAAAGATGCAATGAAATGCTAATAAAATAGTTCATTAACATTCATTATAAGAACAAACGATAAAATTAAGCATCATCAAGCACAATCACAGATAGCTATGAAGTACAAATGATACTATTAAGAACACAACTTCATTAATCATACGATATTCTAAAACTATACGCAGAATACACACAGTTTTTTCACAGCTAAATACATCATCCAACAAAGGGATTTTAACAAGTATCTGAATTTCACATGAGTCAGAGTATGACCCTTCAATTACAATGCAATATTGCTCTTCAGTCCACAAAAGAGAAGCCCTGAACTATGTGCCCCGCAGGGGTATTTATAGATTCAAAAATGCCCATTAGGCTTTCCGACGCTTCGACTTCCCGACGGTTCAACTTCCCTGCAACCTTGGCCGAGCATGTGACCTGCGACTTTCGGAAGTAATTGCGACCTGCGACTCATGTGCTGGTGCGACCTGCGACTCAGGCATAGGTGCGACCTGCGACCTGGGGGCGGTTGTGACCTGCGACTGAAAAAGTTTAGTTATGGAGGAGGTTGCGCGCTTGAGAGGTCAGGAGCGTCAATTTTCTTCCCCTTGAGGAAATCTCGCCAGGCCTGGTAATCCGCTGCTATAGGGGAGACTAGAGGGGTTTCCTCTTTTAATCGGTGCATACATTCCAGGGCATTTGGTATCAGAGTTTCCTTCTTCTGGGAGATCTGAATTGAGAGGGAGGCAAGCTTGGTGTAGATTTGTACTGGAGTGAAAAGCAACCGATTTAGGTTCTCTTGTGATGCCTCGAATTCTGGTGCGGAAGCAGTGTGTCTCAAGGGTTGCAGAAAAGACTGAATTTCCTGATCTATTTGCTCCCAGTCTTTAGTTTCGTCCAGTGCCCCCAACGACGGAATGTGATGAAGAGCGTTCATGGAGTCTATACCACTGATCATGTGATTATATGCAGACACCACTTTGTCCAAATCTTTGGTCAGCTTGTCTTTGGACTGTATCTTCATCCGGATTTGTACTTTGGCGTCTTGTGTGTGACTCCAATCCTTCCTAGGCACATTTTCGGGAGCTTGATGGTACTGTGCTGTCCAGTTTATCATTCTGTCCAAAGCTACAGAGGTCTCCTTGAGCTGCTCATGCTTCACTTTGGTTTCCGCTCGTGCCTCTGCCAAAGGGGCCACTGTTTGTTTTAGGGTGAGCATTTCTCTATATACTTGTTGCATGGTCATTTCCAATACGTCACATTCTTTCATGACTGCCAGTGGGACTTCATTGACTTGGGAAGGCTTACTTTGGAGCTGTCGCACTTCACTCTCCAGTACTTCTTTCTCCTGTTCCGCTGCTTTTAACTTGTTTTGTAGGGAAATAATCTCCCTGCTCATTCTAGTGACATTTTCCTCCGTAGCTGCAGAAAAAGCGGTACCTACTGATGCTATCATTACCGGGTTAGTCCTGGTATCCGGGACGATGTCCTTTTCAGTGGCGACCGTAGATATGGCGGGATGGCTTTGCGCCAAGGATTTTCTTCTCTCTTGCCGTATTTTGAAAGAGAATTGGTCAAATGTCAATCTAGTCAGGTCGAAGACCTCTTCCTCTCGTTCCCCGGGAAAATCGTCATCAGGGAGGATACTTTTCTTGCCACTCGGAGGAATCTCCAGGGGAGATATGTTGATATCATCTATCAGTTCATCCTCTATATCCTGCGTTTGTCCTTTTCCTTTCTCCTTTTTCCGGCGCTCGACTTCTGCCTTGTCATGTTCCTCCTTCTTCCTGCGTTCTGTCTCTGCCTCTGCTTCTTTTTCAGCTTTTCTCTTTCGCTCTGCCGCGGCGGCTTGGTCTGCCTTCTTTTGACGATCGACTTTGTCAAGTTCTTCCTTAAGTGCTTGTTCTGCCGCCGCCTGTGCTTCCTTTTCCTGTCTTTCCTTTTCCTCAGCCTGTTTCCTTTTTCGCTCTGTCTTTGCATCTTTTCTACGTTTCTCTTCATCCTCCTTCATTTTCTCTTCTTCTTCCTTCTTGGCTTGGGCCTCTGCTCCTCTTAGCTGATCCGAGGTGTCAGTCTTTGTATTGGTCCGGGTTTTCTTATCCCGAGAGGAAGAAGAGCCTCCTAGTTTATGGCTCCTGTCTTCTAAACTTCGGTGATCCTCCTCTTCTCGGTCAGAGTCAATCCGCGGAGCTAGTTGCCTGTCTGCGTTGTACCAGTTTCTTTTTTCGTCCTCTGCCGGGCGTTCCACATGCTGATAACTCCATTTAAAATTGGCCCTTTTACAATGCTCAGGAACTATCCTGACTGGGTCAAAAGTTCGGCAATCCAGATTTCTAAAGTGATAACCTTTTATCTCTTCCCCTTCACGCCCTACTTCTCTGGAGTCCTTGACTGTATAAGCACCAATGGTGAGGGGTAGAGCGGGCCAAGGTTTCTTCTTCCCTTTGGAAAGGACATTGGAGAAGCCCGAGGTCATCTGGAAACATACCTCCTGCATGAGCACCTTATCGGTAATAAACTTGGGCAGAGCATGTGGTGCTTTGAATGTGCCAAATACTCGGATGATTGTAAATTCAGCGAATGGAAACCAGTGTGCCACCTGACCTAGTGTCTCCATTGCTCGCCAAGACATGCAGGGGGTGTCTTGACCAAATAGTTTCCCGTAAAGGGCGGGAATGAATATATGAGAGATTTGCTCGATGTCTGACTTGTACCTGGATTCCCAGAATACCTTGGTCTGCAAATGGATTGCCCGGGTCTGTTCGGAGTCCCAATTATGTGGCCATCCCTCAACATGCAGCTGGGCACAGACAACATCTAATAAATACGAAGCCATATAAAATTCTGACAGCGTTCCCTCATCTGGGGCTAAAGCCGAAGCCAAATTTGTTTGCATTGAGCCCATTAATATACCAGCCCAATTGAATCGAGTGCCGTGCATCGTTACGTGTTCCATTATAGTTGCCCATGCGCCGTTGAAAGTGGTGGCGTCCGGACGTCCGTACACTCTGCAGAGCATGGCGGCCACTAATTTATACACTTTCCTCAGACTGGCCACCGGGTACTCCTGGTCTTTCTTGATTTTAAATTTATCTGGTTCCGCCCACCATTTCCTGATTGTATCAACCACTGGTACTTCATTTGCAGAAAACCATCTCGGGGTAAAATTTTCCTCTGGTTGGGGCAGCGAGTAGTAGACCTGGGCTTTTGGGCCCTCCAACGTTGCAAAAGCTTTACCTCCACTATCTCGGATTGCGAACCTCTTGGGATCCGTCTTCTGTATGATCCAGTCTAACATTTCTGGGCACGGAAAGATGGCGGGATGTGCCCCTGCTAGGTGCAATTTGGATCTCTTGACCTTTAGGTATACTTCCCGGTCCGGGAGATCTTCTGGAAACTCATCTTCTATTATGGCGAACTCGTGGTATACTTCATACCACCTAAGGCTGTCCCCCTTTGCGAAGGTGCAAAGGGTGTCTCTGTATATTGGTGGAGGAGATGTTTGTATGTATGTGTCTGACTCTTCCTCCACCACCTGCCTACTTTTCTTTCGGGACACCCGGGGTGCCATGTTGCTAGAGTCGGAGAGGACCGGTATCGTGTCTGCTCCAAATTCACCTGTTGCATTCAGGAAAGAATCCCAGGATGAGAAAGACATGATGATAACGGCTAAATACAGTCTACACATGCAGAATTTAATTAACTGCTCTCTTGGGGTCGCAGGGTCGCTGATCAACAAAAGAAACTCACATGCGGCCTCGCGACCTTGCGAATAGGTCGCAGGGTCGCAGAGTCGCTAACAGAGGATCGCGCGACCTTGCGACCTTGCGACCGGGTCGCTGGGTCGCAGGTCGCACTTGGGCCTGTCGGGGGGTTTCGAACGCGCACGGTTTTGCGGATAATCTCTCCCTAACGGGAAACATACGCGGCTGGAAAGGGTCTAAACTGGAGATAGGACACAGCCATGAGGATCTAGGCAAGACAATGGTGACCTTGGGGTTTATGAGAATCAAAACAATAATAAAACTCAACAGAAAACCCTACATCCTCACCAGCAAGCAATTAAGACCATGGGGAGGCCCAAAATTTGGCAAGAAATGCTCGTGAAGGAAACACAGGGGGGAAATGGAAACTTACCCGGAAGAAAACGCGCCAGTCAACCTGTCAGAGCAATTCCACGATTTTCGCCGCGAGTCACAAATGCGACCTAGCGACCTGCCCTTATAAAAAGGAGTCGCACGTGCGAGCACTAAATGAGGTCGCAAGTTGATAGTTTGCGACCTCGCGACCTCGCGACCTTAAGGTCGCGGGGTCGCAAGGTCGCTGAGTCGCCAATTCCTCTAACTACTTAATTTTGCGACCTTGCGACCCAACGACCTTAAGGTCGGCGGGTGTAGTGCTTAATTTCTGACTTCGACTCTTTAGACTGAGCCTTTGGGAATCGCAGTCGCATGGAGTGCATGGTGCAAATCATGGATTTAAGCGACTTGGCGACTGCTCTTAGAACTTTTACTTAGCTTCTATTTCTAGTTTCGAAGGGCTCCTAAAAAATTTAGAAGTGTGTTATTATCTTTTTGTATTTTTTGGAGAGTGTTGTGAGAGCTACAACAATAGGGAAAGGGATTTCTATGAGCTAAAGATGGGATCTATGTAGATTCTTGGAGTTGTTGATATATGTGACTTATATTAAGGAGGAGAAAGAAAATATTCAAATATTTATCATTGGATTATCATTAGCATTCAAATATAGGATTGAGTTTGGTGGTCCTAGATCGTTGGAGGAAGCCATCAGAAAACTAAAGCATTGTTATAGGAAATCGAAGCACAGGTCGAAGACTAAACAAGATTGGAAAGTGTTGACGGGAAAAAATTTACTGCCGACAACAAGGGGGTCTCCCTGGTGAAAGGTCCCAAATAGACCTCACACCGTATGGGATAGGAGCCCCATCTGGTATGTGGGCCCAGCTGCCACCATGATTGTTTCCACTCTTGGTTGTCGGATGAGAAGATGATGGAGTAGAGATGAGGATGAAATGACCAATTAGCGCAGAAAAATCAACCCAAGATTAATGAACCATAAACAAAGATGAAAGCAAGTCTAAGCAGCAAAAATAAAAGGGGGATATGCCGTAATTGGGATCAGTGAGCCAAAAACCAGTCAAACATATATGAAAGAAAACACGCCCAAAGTTAACTGCAAATTAGTTCGCAATAGACTACCACAGTGGCAAGGACAAATAAACACTAATCCAAAAGCAAACATACATACAACCATTGAGAAATAGTTCATAAATGATGACATGCATGAAAGTAAACGTACAACATAATGAAGTACTAGACAACCAGTACTATCACCACAAACAAGCACGTGAATCAATGCCGGGAAGGAGAATATATTATTAATGCTACTGCAACGTCAAATACATGTTTACAACTTGTTAAAACCCAATAATGGAACATGGGTTGTTCATTTCAAGGCATGATGCAAAACCCTAGCCTCGTTATCCTTCTTTCTACCTGATACCAAGAGCTGAGTGCCTTTAGCTCTTTCACAACAATTCTTGTATCATACTGGCTTTCATTGTCAAGCTAAAATTCCGTGTACTCTTTCCTGAAGTTGTACATATAGGCTAAGATGACTCTTGAGTGCCCTTGACTCTTGGTCTTCCCGACTGTTGGGTTGGCTTGCGACTTCGAGAAATCTGCGACCTGCAACCTTGGGCAAATCTGCGACCTGGCGACCTTGAGCAAGTCGCGACCTGCGACCTTGGAAAAATCTGCGACCTACAACCTTAAGCAAGATCTGCGACCTGCAACCTTGGGCAAATCTGTGACATGTGACCTTGGGCAGATTTGTGACCTGTGACCTTGGGCAAATCTACGACCTACGACCCTCTTTTTGTGATCTCTGGGTTTCGCAGCAAGATTTGTTTTCCTTCATCTCTGTCTCGTGAAAGTGACTAAGTGCCTTTAAGCTTAATGTGCGATTCTTTCGAGCTTTGAAAGGATCCACCTCGCTTGCCAGAGAAGACCCTAGCTTCTGCTCTACGCATCGGCCACCTCTACCTGCAAACAACGTAACATTGGTCACATGTCTTCAAAATATTGATGCTAAAGCATATTTAGTTAGCTGACGGAATGATTTAGAAAATAATAAACTTAGACCCCTGAGTGGTCAAGTGTTCTCAGATTGTACAAATGTAGATTTCCACTGCAATCACCAACTGCCAGGTAGTCTCCATCTGCTCCTATGGAGGCTCAGCTAATGAATGAAAACCTCGACCTAGATCACAGATTTCTCTGCCTCCAACTATTTCTTGATAGGATCCCCACTTATCTCTGGATATATGACACCAAGTGTGTCTTTGCAACAAATATTAGTCGATTTAGAATCCAATGTAGGGGCTTCATGATGAACCTCTTTTGTGTTCATCCTTAAAACAAACTCCCATAGCCTTATTGTACCATCTGTACAACCCGTAACAAAGAGACCCTCTGCTAGTGATGTGTCTATTGTTTTAGTGTTGAGGTAGCAAAAATTGTTGCATTTGCTTTCCAAAACTTCGAAAAAACGGAACCTTCACGTTATAATAATTAGAAGCGCGCACTGTCAATACTGAAAGAGGTCGCAAGTCATAGTTGCCCCCTTTTCTTCTCTCTTGCGAGGTGGTGCGACCTTAGCAGCAATGCAATTCATTAGAGGTTGCTGAGTCGCATATTGGAAGATCTTGAGATTTGGGTTGAGGCCTTGTAATGCAACCTAGCGACTCGAGGGAGACTGCGACCTCTTGTTAGTCACAAGGTCGCAGCAGTGAATAACTTTGTCGAGTCTGCGACTCGACGACTCAAGGAACCTGTGACCACTTGTCAGTCGCAAGGTTGCAGTAGTGGATAACTCTATCAAGTCTGTGACTCAGCGACTCAAGGAACCTGCGACCACTTGTCAGTTGCAAGGTCGCAGCAGTGGATAACTTTTTCAAGTCTGCGACTCAGCAACTCAAGGAACCTGCGACCACTTGTCAGTTGCAAGGTCGCAGCAGTGGAAAACTTTGTCGAGTCTACAACTCAGTGACTCAAGGAACCTGTGACCACTTGTCAGTCACAAGGTCGCAACAGTGGAAGACTATGTGATGTTTGCGACTTTGCGAATCTTTCTTAGACCATAATATAAAACGAATTCCGGCGTCCAATGGGTGAAAGTATATGAGTTTCGAATTGTAATTCTGCCTATTACATTGGAGCCATATATCGAAATGCTTTAGATTGCGGAGACTGAGCTTACAGCAATGCGTTGTGGAGAATTTTAATTATTTCGGTGGCCTTACAAAAGACAAACTGATTTCTGGGCCGAGAGATATGGATTAGCGAGCCAACATTATCTCGATGAGATGCTTCTTAACGCTTCTTTCTATCTTCGAACATTCTCTAGGACGTGAAATTTTAATGCCAAATTCTTCATCATTCACTTCTTCACACATTTCTTTTGAAGTGCACTGGCCTTTCACAATGGTTCCCATGCAAAATCTACGGGCTTTTAATGTGATGGACTATCGGATTTATCTCGAAGTTGAAAATACTACTCATGTTGTAGTCAAACTTTTCATCATGCCTTCGGGCAGCTTTATAACAGTCCTCACATCATTTCTAAGAAAATCAATAGAGTGATCTTTGTCATATATGTCATTAAACTTACTAGGATCCCGCTGAATGCTATGAAAATGGAAATTTGGAATGACAAGGGTTGCTTTTCAAGAGACCTGCCACAGCTACCACATTACAAGTTGATGTTGCTGATTCAAGCCATCATTTGCTTCAATAAATATATAACCATTTGAATTAGGTGACCCTCTTTCTTTAGGAATGAAACTATGCGCTCCGAGAGATGTGTCTTAACCGTGACCAGGGAGTTCCCTCAACCAATGCACTCTTTGTTCCCTGCTCATAGGCGATGCATATCTTCCACTTCCATATTTCAGTTCAACCTACTCTACCCTTTTCATCTGCCTTGATGCGGTCTTCAACTGTAGCCTTAGTTCTCATCCTCATATGGACAAGGTATGAAAGTGTCATGTTTCGCAACTGTGCCCTTGTTGTTTTAATTTCAGTTTCGTTCCCTCGGTATGGTGATGTTATTGTTGGTATATCATTCGTGGGATTGACCTGTCTGAAACATTATGATATCAATTAGTTCACATTTACCCTTTAGAGAATGATGCCCCCAACTGTTTTACGTGAGCTTGGTGAAGTGTCCAAAAGAATGCCTAAAAGATCCATGGTGAAAGGGCTTCTAACAAATATACTTAATGCACAGAAAAGTTTCCATTCGAGCGTATGCATGATGATCCCCCCCCAACACATATGGCGTGGCTGTGGCAAAAGTATCTCGTCATGGTGGTGAGAAGGTTTACTAACTGCAGTCCAAGTCAAAACCCTAATGGCTAAGCGAGCAGGGGGACCCAAAATTTTAAATATGCCCAAAATTTTGGGTGGTGTTGTGGCAGCTACAATAATTGGTGAACCACTGGTAGAATTCAGCATCTCTGTCAATGCCCCAACAATAGCCTGAGTCCAGGTAGTGATGCAAGGGAATATTAAACAAGTTCTAAGGGGTACCCTTGTATTATTTTGACCTTTTCAGATATTCCCAATCCTTATGCCTCAGCTAGGTCTCGTTAATAAAAAAGCATCAAATTCCAAGTTCACGGATGCTAATGGTTGGTTGGTGATGCAGAGAGCAAGGCAGCGGGCTTATTATATTCATAATTTTAAAATACGTTTCTGGTGTTGCTCCGCTGCCAGCAGGCCTGGACAATACCCCAGCAGAGTCACTTCAAGAAATCACAAACGTTGCTCCACTGTCAGCAAGCCTGGTCAGTACCCCGACAAAGTCGTTGTGTTACCTCTCTGCGCAGGAAGCCTTTCTCAATCCTTTACCCTTATTTGTTCATTTGCTTGTAGCACTTATTTTCATGTGCTCGTGGCACTTATTTTGCATGGGAGGATGAGGGATCCCGACTTATTTTACGGGAAAGAGAGGTTGTTCTTGTTTGACAAAAACTAAAAGATATCCTAATTTGGGTTTGCCCTCATGCCAAGCCTTCACATCCCATCTACCACCCATAGCTGAAACGTGAAAAACAAAACATTAATATGTTCGAGACTATGCTGGGCACAAGGCTCGGGTTACGGGTATAGGCCATTCACACTCGTTAGGGTTCCACATAAACAACCGGCTCGTATCTCCCTGGCTCATGAATTTAGACTCGTAGGAATTATGTTGAGAACGTGACTTTGATGACCTATCCTGAGAGAAGTTGCCTCTTGAGGTAACCACTGCAACCTCACGCAAAAAATGGAGTTACGGTTTTAGCAATCGGGGCAAACAAGTGAACAAGGTCATCAGGGTTTCGATGAGGGCTCATGTAGTGTTATGCGATATACCGAAACTTTCAAAGATAAGTCAACAACTTGTGCAAATGATGTGAGGAAGAAAGTGTACGACGCGATGCAACAGATAAGGCTTATGTCATAATACAATGCCATGTGCGAGAAAGATCAACTAGTTGTAGGTGGAAAACAAGGCAAAACACATGCAGCGATTATCTGAACATTATGCAGCAATAAGTAAATTGAAAGAGAAATGAGTGCAAAATAAATGTAAAGTGATGATGCCTAAGATATTAACTGTAAGCAAAGACAGTAGACATAATGTTAAACTATAAAGCAAAACTTTCGCAAGTAAACCTAATTAACAACTTGAACTAAACAAAATTTTATTAACAGATCCTAACTAGCCTAAACCTAAAACCCTAGTTTAACCAAAGAGGTAGTCGGGTTATGTGAAATAAGCTTTCCAGTGCAGCCATCGCATTAGTTCCCGTCCTGCAAGAACAACAATGTTTGGAATCAGAGCTAGCATACAAAATTGTGCACCTACAACACGACTTACCTGAAGAGCATGTGTAACAGTAAGAAGGTCATGGCTACTTACCAGAGAACATGCCATAATGGATCGTGCAAGCTGGATTTCACTCTCATCCTGATACACAGAAATATGTTCTTGAAACCTACAATTATTTATAGATGACACACATCCATTCATGCACAATCGTAGGTCCAACAGGAGAGGGGTAAGCCATTGCCTATTTGCAAGTATATCCATCGGATAGGACCCATCGAACCATCCAGAAACGTCGTCATGGTGTTGGGGATGATCAGTTCTATGGGATGGAAAAAATAGGCATCTGCCAGGCAAATCATAGATGCTTGCGAATCCAAGTGCAGAAACCATAATTTTGAAAACCCTAGTTCAAAGTTGTCCCTGGGTTTTGTCGAGGATGCGAGGATCTGGAGTAACCTTTAGTGGAGGCCGAAATTCCTCACCGTCCTGGACAAACTCCGAACCTTTGAAAGGGGGGTTTCCAAACTTAGATGGTTTGGTGAGATCAACTGGCGAACATATGTGATCATTAATTGTGGTGATAGGACAAATGTCAATGGGCTTATCATTAATTCGGCCAAATGTTTGCACACTGATAGATAGACAATCTAATGTGTCAGATTCTTTAGATTTCCTAGGATAGGGTGAATTGACTAGAATATTTTCATGCAGAGGAGGGATTTTCCAAACATCATATGCTTGTGCCTGCATGCAACTGGTACTGGCTGGGCAGCAACCGAAAATATTACAGACAACGGTCGGTGTTTTCCTCCTAGTGAATAAATTAGGGTAAATCAGTTGTTTCATATCATCTGTTAGGGGATAGCATGATATGCTCAGAGAAGCATCGCTTGAATGGTAGGCTTGCCCAGATGAGCTTACACCCAACGCGGTTATGCTGAGAGGAGTGTGATGCATGGGAACCGTCAATTCAGAAACCCTACTTTGAGAAAACCCAGTTCGACTTGTTTCAAGGGTCTCATCAAGTTTGTGAGAACTTGAGATAATAGACAGCAGAAGCTGAATCGCTTCGATTTCCTAATGGGTCCTTGAATCTTCACAAAGCGGATCATCAAATTTCGGAGGCTTCATATGGTCGAAAAATAGATAAGAATGACAGTCCTTAGATGCATGAGTGAATATATTTTTAGATAAGAAGTGATCACTGGATCCATCAAGCTGATCAGGTTGGGGACCTAGCACGTTAGGCTTCCCAAGGATTAACAGTTGGGATGAATCGATAAAAGAAACATCTTGAAGTTTCTCAGGTAGGTGGTTGCTCCTTTGATTGTTTAAAGATTTTGGATGAAAAAGATCAGACATAAGGGATTCATCAATTTCGTAATGTGATTGTGAAACATCATTCGTATGTTCGTGATTGTTGTCAATACTAGTATAAGATAATTTTGAATGACTTGAAGAAATTACAGAAGTGGTCGAATCACGAAATAAATCAGGAAAAAATGAAAGAAAATATTTGGAAGTAGGGGTATCAACCGCGCAAGGGCCTTCCTCACGCACATCAATGTTATCTGGAGAGTCTGATGATTTCGCATGCCCATCACGGTCCCATGATTTTGTAAGGAAATTAGCTTTTCCTGGGACAAGACTATGAGAATGAGATTTAGAATCATACCCAGGCAAGCATTCAGTGGACTCTAGATAGGTTTCATTGACAGGGGGAGATGTTAGGCCAATATGCGTTTCGAGCTCCGATTTGACAGGGTATATGGAATATTTCGGGACAAAGTCTGAACAGATGGAAAATTGAAGATCATCATAGCAATCACTAGGATCAGGCTTGGTTGTCGATTGAAATTCTTATAGGGAAACGAAAATCATGTATCGAAACTATTCAATTAAATATGTCCAATCGACATCCCTTTCAGGGAACTCAAGACAAAAATTAACAAACCTAATAGAAAACTCCTCTATAGATTCTTGAGGTTCCATTCTGATCTCATTTAACTTCATTAATACATTTTGAAAATCATACCTGTGAAAAGCTTGTTGTAATTCATTGGCGAGCTGCTCGAACGAATGGATGAAAGCTGTCGGCAATGTGTGGCACCATTTCTCAGCGCGAATTTCGAGAGTGAGGGATAAAAGCACGCAAGCCAAATCCTTGTGGTCGACTTCGTAACACTCACAAAACTCACAGAAATCCGAAAGGTGCTCGGTTATGGAAACTCTGTTTTCACCATCGAATTTTAACTGGGACAAGTGATACATAGGTTCATCGGGGATTGAGCATCGAGAACCAAATAAATTCGATAAACACCTTAGGAGAATGATTTGGGGACGAGCCATTATAGATATGAGACTAACTACAAGCTCTGAGGGCTTAGCTTGTCATCTGGCCCTCCTTCTAGCGCCAATTTTTTTATGAGCAAAAATGTACTGCCGACAACAAGGGGGTCTCCCCGGTGAAAGGTCCCAATTAGACCTCACACCTTTTGGGATAGGAGCCCCATCTAGTATGTGGGCTCGGCTGCCACCATGATTGTTTCCCACTCTTGGTTGTCGGATGAGAAGATGATGGAGTAGAGGCGAGGATGAAATGACCAATTAGTGAAGAAAAATTAGCCCAAGATTAATGAACCATAAACAAATATGCAAGCAAGTCTAAGTAGGAAAAATAAAAGGGGGATATGTCGTAACTGGGATCAGTGAGCCGAAAACCAGTCAAACATATATGCAAGAAAACACGCCAGAAGTTAACTGCAAAGTAGTTCGCAATAGACTACCACCGTAGCAAGGACAAATAAACACTAATCCAAAAGCAGACATACATACAACCATTGAGAAATAGTTCATAAATGATGACATGCATGAAAGCAAACGTACAACATAATGAAGTACTAGACAGCTACTACTATCACCACAAACAAGCACGTGAATCAGTGCCGGGAAGGAGAATATATTATTAATGCTGCTGCAACGTCAAATACATGTTTACAACTCGTTAAAACCCAATAGTGGAACATGGGTTGTTCATTTCAAAGCATGATGCAAAACCCTAGTCTCGCTATCCTTCTTTCTACTTGATACCAAGAGTTGAGTGCCTTTATCTCTTTTACAACAATTCCTGTATCATACTAGCTTTCATTGTCGAGCTAAAATTCCATGTACTCTTTCTTGAAGTTGTACATATAGGCTAAGATGACTCTTGAGTGCCCTTGACTCTTGGTATTCCCGGCTGTTGGGCTAGCTTACGACTTCGAGCAATCTGCGACCTGCGGCCTTGGGAAAATATTTGACCTAGCGACCTTGAGTAAGTCGCGACCTGTGACCTTGGGCAAATCTGCAACCTGCGACCTTGAGCAAGATCTACGACCTGCGACCTTGGGAAAATCTGCGACATGCAACCTTGGGAAAATCTGCAACTTGCGACCTTGGGCAGATCTACGACCTGCGACCCTCTTTCTGTCATCTCTGGGTTTTGCAGCAAGATTTATTTTCCTTCATCTCTATCTTGTGAAAGTGACTAAGTGCCTTTGAGCTTAATGTGTAGTTCTTTCGAGCTTTTAAAGGATCCACCTCGCTTGCCAGAGAAGACCCTAGCTTTGGCTCTGCGCATCGGCCATCTCTACCTGCAAACAATGTAACATTGGTCACATGTCTTCAAAATATTGATGCTAAAGAATATTTAGTTAGTTGATGGAATGATTTAGCAAATAATAAACTTAGACCCTTGAGTGGTCAAGTGTTCTCAGATTGTAAGAATGTAAATTTCCACTGCAATCACCAGCTGCCAGGTAGTCTCCATCTGCTCCTATGGAGGCTCAGCTAATGAACGAAAACCTCGACCTAGATCACAGATTTCTCTACCTCCAACTGTTTCTTGATAGGATTCCCACTTATCTCTGGATATATGACACCAAGTGTGTCTTTGCAACAAATATTAGTCGATTTAGAATCCAATGCAGGGGCTTCGCGATGAATCTCTTTTGTGTTCATCCTTCAAACAAACTCCCATAGCCTTATTGTACCATCTGCAGAACCCGTAACAAAGAGACCCTCTGTTGGTGATGTGCCTATTGTTTTAGTGCCGAGGTAGCAACAATTGTTGCATTTGCTTTCCAAAACTTCGACAAAAGGAAACCTTCACGTTATAACAATCAGAAGCGTGCACTGTCAATACTGAAAGAGGTCACAAGTCATAGTTGCCCCCTTTTCTTCTCTCCCGCGAGGTGGTGCGACCTCAGCGGAAATGCAATTCATTAGATGTCGTTGGGTCACATATTGGAAGATCTTGAGATTTGGGTTGAGGCCTTGTAATGCGACCCAGTGACTCGAGGGAGACTGCGACCTCTTGTTAGTCGCAAGGTCGCAGCAGTGGATAACTTTTTCGAGTCTGTGACTCAGCGACTCAAGGACCCTTCGAGCACTTGTCAGTCGCAAGGTCGCAGTAGTGGATAACTCTATCGAGTTTACGACTCAGCGACTCAAGGAACCTACGACCATTTGTCAATCGCAAGGTCGCAGCAGTGGATAACTTTGTCGAGTCTACGACTTAACAACTCAAGAAACCTGCAACCACTTGTCAGTCGCAAGGTCGTAGTAGTGGATAACTTTGTCGAGTTTGCGACTCAGCGACTCAAGGAACTTGCGACCACTTGTCAATCACAAGGTCGCAACAGTGGAAGAATATGTGATGTTTGCGACTTTGCGAATCTTTCTTAGACCGTAATATAAGACGAATTCCAGCTTCCAGCAGGTGAAAGTATATGAGTTTCGAATTGTAATTCCACCGATTGCATTGGAGCCATATATCTAAATGCTTTGGATTGCGGAGACTAACCTTACAGTAGTGCGTTGTGGAGGATTTTAATTATTTTGGTGGCCTTACAAAAGACAAACTTATTTCTTGGCCCGAGAGATATGGATTAGCGGACCAACATTATCTCGATGAGATGCTTCTTAACGCTTCTTTCTATCTTCGAACATTCTCTAGGATGTGAAATTTTAATGCCAACTTCTTCATCATTCACTTCTTCACACATTTCTTTTGAAGTGCGCCGGCCTTTCACAATGGTTCCCATGCGAACTCTATGGCCTTTTAATGTGATGGACTATCAGATTTATCCCTAAGTTGAAAATACTGCTCATGCTATAGTCAAACTTTTCATCATGCCTTCAGGTAGCTTTATAACAGTCCTCACATCATTTCTAAGAAAATCAATAGAGTGATCTTTGTCAGATATGTCCTTAAACTTACTAGGATCCCGCCGAATGCTATGAAAATGGAAATTTGGAATGACAAGGGTTGCTTTTCAAGAGACCTACCACAGCTACCACATTGCAAGTTGATGTTGTTGATTCAAGCCATAATTTGCTTCAATAAATATATAACCATTTGAATCAGGTGACCCTCTCTCTTTAGGAATGAAACTATGCGCTCCGAGAGATGTGTCTTAACCGTGACCGGGGAGTTCCCTCAACCAGTG
Organism: Pinus albicaulis; assembly: GCA_034641835.2. Classification (NCBI taxonomy): domain Eukaryota; kingdom Viridiplantae; phylum Streptophyta; class Pinopsida; order Pinales; family Pinaceae; genus Pinus; species Pinus albicaulis. Next base: position 154,701,395 of record CM076571.1, on the reverse strand, counting down.
CACTCTTTGTTCCCTGCTCGTAGGCGATGCATATCTTCCACTTCAATATTTTAGTTCGAAATACTCTACCCTTTTCATCCACCTTGATGCGGTCTTCAACTGTAGCCTTAGTTCTCATCCTCATATGGATAGGGTACGAAAGTGTCATGTTTTGCAACTGTGCCCTTGTTGTTTTAATTTCAGTTTCCTTCCCTCGGTATGGTGATGTTATTGTTGGTATGTCATCCGTGGGATTGACCTATCTGAAACATTATGATATCAATTAGTTCACAGTTACCCTTTAGAGAATGATGCCCCCAACTGGTTTACGTGAGCTTGGTGAAGTTTCCAAAAGAATGCCTAAAAGATCCATGGCGAAAGGGCTTTTAACGAATATAATTAATGCACAGAAAAGTTTCCATTCGATCGTATGCATGATGATCCCCCCCCAACATATATGGCATGGTTGTGGCGAAAGTATCTCATCATGGTGGTGAGAAGGTTTACTGACTACAGGCCGGGTCAAAACCATAATGGCTAAGCAAGCAGGGGGACCCGAAATTTTAAATATGCCCAAAATTTTAGGTGGTGTTGTAGCAGCTACAACAGAAAGGTAATGAGAATAATAAGGGAAAATAGGATAATAAGCGAACAAAAACTCAAGACACGCGTAACAAGGATAATCTAGCACTGCCTAAGAAGTTCAATGCATCTGATAGAGGACAAGGATTTCGGTTTGAGGAGTAGAACAAGGGTGATGGTAGGAAACATTTACAGTGTTGGACTTGTGGAGGAAATCATCGCAGGATATATTTTCCCCAACGTCGGGGGTGGTATACTACATATGTACGGTGATTAGGAGGCACATACAGTGGGGGATGTTTGATAGAGTATTCCTCGAATTTATGCAGTATTTGATAATAGGCAGGAAGATCACCAGGCATCTATGATTGATATGGACGGTAATTTTTTTGATCAAGTTGTTTCTATTTTGATTGACCCTGGATCTAATTATATTTATGTTAATCCTCTCTTAGTGGATAAGCATGGTTTGAATAAAGAAATGAATCTAGAGTCTTGGTTAGTGTAGTTGGCTACATGTATAAAGAAGATAGTTCATCATTGGGTAAGAGCTTGTGCATTTGAGTTGAATGGTATGCCTACCTTAGTGCAACTAAATGTACTTAAATTTGGATCATATAGTGTTATTTTGGGTATGGATTGGTTATAACTTCACAACACTAAGGTAGATTTTTATGACAATGCTATTGAGTGCTTGGATGGCAATGGAGAACAAACAATCTTGCAGGGTAAGAAGAAGGAAACATCAACAGAATGGTTACATCTATGTAGGCAAAGTGTAGTGGGAGGAAAGGATGTGTATTATTTGTATTGCATATTTCTAGTGACAAAGGTGAGGAAGTTGAGGATTCAGATGTCTTAAAAAGGTATCCGGTCTTACAGAAGTTTCAGGATGTGTTCCCGAAATAGATTTCAGAGTTTTTCCCATAAGGAAGTGGAATTTTCTATTGAGTTCATACTAGGAGCAACACCAACATCAAAGGTACAATACAAGATGAGCACACCATAGTTAGTGGAATTGAATTTTTAGTTGAAGGAAATTCTTGACAAGGGATAAATTATTCTGAGTGTGTTGCCATGGAGTTCGCCAATGTTGTTTGTGAAGAAGAAGGATGGTACTCTTAGGTTGTGCATCGATTAAATGAAGTTGAACAAAGTGACCATCAAGAACAAGAATCTATTCCAAGGATTGATGACTTGTTTGACCAGTTTAAGGGAGCAACAGTGTTCTCAAAGATTGACTTGAGATATGGATATCATGAGGTATGCATTAAAGAAGAGGACATGTACAAGACTACTTTCCATACCAGGTATGGGAATTATGAGTTTATTGTAGTTCCTTTCAATTTTACTAATTCTCCAACTACTTTTATGTGCTTGATGAATAGTGTATTGCATCCTTATTTGGACAAGTTTTTTATTGTATTCTTTGATGATATATTGATATATTGTGTTAGTGTCCCATGATTTGGCTGATTGGCAAGCCAAATGACAGTGTAACATCAAACTAGTCTTTGGAGCCCAAGGACCTAGCCTTCCTGGACTCAGAGAGGGCTCTCTCTATTTGTGTAAAGGATATCTGTGTGTTTGCTTATTGTGTTCTTGATTTTAAGCTAGTTATGAAGTAGGTTTTTGGTTTTAGTTTTTAAGTTGTGAGGGATGAACCGATCAAAGACTAAGATAGGTAAAAAGATGTCAGATCAACTGGGCTATGGGGTCGAAAAGGTCAAGAAAGCTTTCAGGTGGTGATACAAGGTTGTTGAAGGGCCAATTTGATTCAAGGTAAAATGGATCTTTGGGTAAAATGGAGTGAAATGGACATTAAACTTGTGAAGAACAAAATATTTCAAAACATAAATAGTTGAATAGCTGACATAAACATGGTAGGGCTAACCATTAATCATGAGAAATGTAACTATAAACTGATCAATGCATAGAAATAAACATTCAAGCCATGCATAGAGATATATAACTCTCTAACTTTAGGAAATGGCTATTAGACTTTGGGGAAATAAATTTAAGACAAACAAACAACTTAAATCACTATGAAGGAACGCCTAAGCATAGTATTTCAAGCTATTGGGCACTTTGAAGAAAAATTGCATAGTTTTAGGCAAAGGGCAAGATCAGTACAAGACCTCCTTGGTTCAACAAATGACAATATAATCAATCAAAGAAAGGTTTTAGAGGTGGAGCTATGAATAGCCATGAGTAAGCAGGGCATACCGTGAATCATACTTAGCATGCATAAAACCATAAATGAAACAAGCAAACAATATTCTTCAGTTATCAAAGAGCAATCAAGGATTCTTTGATATGACTAAGAAGGAAGAAAACATAGAAGCTATTAAGAAACAGGAAATTTGAGGTGCCTCTAAGGGCATGTCTCAAATCTGTTCTCTAATGTCTTATAGCAAGCAAGAACATGGAATTATGAATAAAAACTAAGAAGCATAACAAAGAGGGACACTATACCATTTTACCAAGTCAAGGAATCCAACAACAGACCTCCTTCATCATCCAAAAACATTCAAGAAACTATCCAATGCATGAGACAAGTGTTTCTTCCAAGATTTTATAACCATATATTGCTTCTATTCATCAAGTTCAACCTTGTTTACAATGAAAGCCTTTGGAATATATAGGCCAATATGAGGGAAAACCTCCTAGTTCAACTTGCAATCTCATTGGCCTATCCAAAATATCTGATTTTGTCCTTGAGGCTTTGCAAAGCCCAAGGCACAAAATATCTAATAAAATATCTCAAAAATGCTAAAAAAGGAAAATAAATTAACTTTTCCTAACTAACCATGCATAAAAATAGCTAAACGCACATGAGGAAAAGTCACTTTTGAAAGGTACATTTTTCACAAAAATACTTAAGAAATACATCAGCAGAAAGTCCTCTGACTTGCCGGCAACTTTTGGAGGCTTTCCCGATGTCAAAATGAGGCCCGTGATGGCTCGTTGGAAAGCTCTAAATGTCTATTTTTTGAAAATGTTTATTTTTTTCCAAAATTACCAATAGAAGTCCATAAAAAACTGACCTGTGTGTAAAAACCCAAAAAATAGACCTTGCTGATAAACGGTGCAGAGTGTAGAAAAAGTGAGTGTTTTTCGCCATTTTGGGGGAGCAAATCATCTTCAATTGATATGAAAATTTCTTAGTATATGCCCCTAAAATTATGGCATCCAATGATACCATTTTCATCCTTTGAGGATGCCCCAAACAGAAATGGCGATGCCCATGAGTTTTAGCCAAAAACCCAAAAATGACAAAAAACCAAAATTTGTTGACTTTCGCCCAATTTTGGCGAGCATGACCCTCAAGGGTTTTCAGAAACATGCTATGAAGCTGAGGCCAAAATTTGGAGCTTTGAGGTGTCTTTCTTCAATTTTGGTGTCGGGCGCCTCCTTTGAGCCTCCTTGAGTTTTTCCTGTGTGGCCTTCAATTTCTGCCGAGCAAACTGATTGAGCTTCTTATAATGCACGATCATCCTCCGTTGAAGGTCCAAATCTCTATTTTCCTTCTCAAACTTCTTTTTCAAGTGATCATTTACCCTCTCAAGCCATGCTTCTTGATTGTTCTCTATCTCTTGGGCGAACAAAGTAGTGAGAGGAGTAGATTGGAGAAGGGCAGCTTCTTCTTCCTTTTGTTTCTCAAGGGCTTTTTTGAGCCCCATGGTTCTTGGCCTATTTCTCCTGGGCTGATCTTCATCTTTGCTCTCATCTAACTCACCCATGAGTTCTTCCAATCTCACTTATGCCTTGGAGGCCTCCTTTTATTATTTGATGGCTCGTGTCTCATATACCGCCATATGGACACTCATCTGTTTGTTTTGAATTTGAAAAAAGTGATTGAAGTTTTTAGCCCTCTCTAGATCAATCCTCAAAGCATCAATTTGGTTTTCTCTATTGATCAAGAGAGTTTCTAGGATTCGAGCTTCATTGTCGCTATCATCACTTTGGATTTGAATTATGTCGAAGTCCCTTTCCTTTTCATGGTTGCTTTCTTCTTTCTCCTTTCCCTTGGTTTGGGTGGCTCTTTTAGTCTTCCTCCTCTTGGGCAATTCGACAATGGGCTTCTTGGGTAATTTCCCCTTGCTTTGGAGGTCCCTAGTAATATTTGGAGTTACAGCTTTAGGCACCTTTTTCCTTGATGTCCGGAGCTTGGCCACTTTTGGAGAAGAGAGCATGGCCCCTTGCCTAGGAGAGGCAGCTAGCACATGCTCTATTGGCTCTTTGCCCTTGTTACTTTCCTCATCATTCTTGCCACTGTCTTGAGTTTCTTCATGGATGCCTTGACTTTCCTCTTGCATTTATTTTTGAGGGCTTCCCTCCTCATTGTGCTGCACATCATCATCTTCCTCTTCATCATGCCCTTCTTCCCCTTGCTGCTCTGCCTCACTGTGCTTTTCTTCCCCTTGCTGCCCTATTTCATCATGATGCTGCTCATCATCATCTTCCTCCTCTTGCTCATGCTCTTCTTCCTCATCCTGCTCTTTTTCTTGTTCAATGGGAAATTTGAGCTTCTTGGGAATGGGCTTGCTTGAAGAAGGCGAAGGATGGTGAGTGGAAGGTGAAGGAGCTGTATGAAATGAAGGGACAGTGGCGAAATCCAGATGTGTAATGAAAGTATCCCAAGAGATTTATTTCTTCTCAAGCTGATGAAGAATGATAATCTTGATGAGGGAGTGATGGTAGAGGCAGGCTGTCTGCTGAGAAGGAGTTTTTTTCTGAACAATGGAGGCCATTTTATCAATACTTCTATGGAGGAAAAAAGGGAGATTTAACAATTTGGCTCTTGTGAAATGCATGAGCAATCGGACATGGTAAGCATATACTCGGGAGAATCTTCCCTCGCAAGTGAAGTATTTCATGATTAGCTTTATGAGGGGGGCATAACCAGTCAACATATATGAGAAGGGAAAAATGGATGGACATGTGTCTCTATGCTCAAGCTTCAGAAAAGGTTTGTACTGTTTTGAGTCTAGGTGGCTTTGTTTAAACAATTTCTCTCTGACATAAGGGATTTTGGTGGCCTTGGAAATGGACCTAGGAGAGAACTTGAAATCCAAGCCTACTAGCTGAAAGTGCTTCTCTTGAAATTTCAAAGCACAAAGATGTGTCAAAGGGGAATAACTTTTCACCTCCTGCACCCTTTGACAAAACTCTAGACACCCAACCTCATGAAAGTTAAACAGGATTGATGGGTGAGCATTTACCTCTTCATTTGAAACAGGTTCAAACCTCTTGTGAAGGCCACTCCTACTGTCTTGCCTGGGAAGCATTTTGTTTTGAATGTTCTTTAAAAAACCAAGCTGTCTCAAATGGCCTTGAAATTTTTTTCTCAACCACACCTCTGTCCTTCTTATAAGTCACTATTTTTCCTCTTTGATTCCAATCAAAAAGTATTTGTCAAAATAAAATAAAATCAACTTATCACTGTGCTTGGGCCAATGACCCTGAAAAGATATGCTTGTGGTTTATTGGTGAAGAAAGAAAATCTTGTTTTGATAAGAACACCCTTCTATTCAATCAGTATCCTTTTGCTATTCACTGTTTCCTTACAAAGGTAGACAAAAACACCCTCAAATTGATTTAAAAGATATTCATAGCATACTCTGTTTTATGGAACAATGGAGGCTGCACTAGGTTTCACTGTTTCACCATTCAAAGAGGACACTTTTGAAGTGACAAAGCATTCAGACTATGACCAATGTTTTATAATTTGGATCACTATTTTCACCTTAGATTTTGCTGACAGAGGTTAATTTTGTTTTATCACTGTTAGGACACCTTACAGCGACTTGTCATTAGTATATGGTTTATCACTTTGTTTGAAGGCAATTTTAGGCCTTTTGAAACTGATATAAACACACCTTAGCCTTCTACTGTAACAATATTTGGCAACACAGTAACAAACCACCTTGATTTTCTACCAAGAACTCTACTCTTCAATCACTGTTTTAGTCTTGGAAAAACATGGTATCAACACCCTTTTAAAATTTCGAATGCACCAAGGGGCAATAAAAAATACCTTGAAGATGGCTTATGGCCCTTGTTTGATGAGTTGAGTAGGTCTAGAGCTTGTTAGAAGGCAAAAGGAGAGAGCGTCACGTTCATAGGCAAAAACTCCGCGCAGTGGAGAGGTGTCGGGTCGGCCTTCGGGCAGTGGTGACCAGTGCTACAGGCGTGCCACGCAGCCGTTGAAAGCCTGTGTATTTTCTCTTCTAAATGCGTCGCACACTTTTCTAGGCGTGCCGTGCAGGCTTTAAGCCTCAAAACACTCTGAAAAATTCTCAAATCTCCTCGTTTCTCCAGTGGGCAGCTTAGGGGGATGTTGCTTGCGTTTTGAAATACACAATGAGACTTTGCCAATGGTCTCTTACTCCCTTTAAAGTCGAAAAATCCAACTACCTTTTGAAATTTCTTCGTGAGGGTTTTGGAGGCCTTTTGAAAAGGCTTTTGGTTTTAAACAAAACATGAAGCACTGCTTTATGCTTTTGAAGACCTCCTTGCTCTTTTTAAAATAGGAATTTCCTTTGAAACTTCATAAAAAACCTTTCACCTGAGAATATTTATTAGCATAGGCTCTTGCTTAACCTTTGAAACTATTTGTAAAAAATCTGTTCACATGAAATTGAAGGAGTGTTAAAGCTTCAAACTTGGACTGTTGTTTATAGAGGAGTCTATTAATAAAACAACCTTGCAGCTCCTTCAAAACAACCCCTCAGACATATTATGAGATCTTTATCTTTATCAGCCGATGAAGGCCCTTTGATATGAATATAAAACTTGTTTGAGCATCTCCTTAACCATTTGTATGAAGTGATTTGTATGGTGAAAGCCTCAGGAGAACTAACCCTCTGACTTTTGTGAGGGAGGCCATTTTCAAGTTGACAAACCAACTGTTATGGTGTTCGATGGTTGATCATGCCCATTGTATTGACTCAACAGCAAGGGTTTATATAATTTCTCTTTGGGCATCAAAGACAAAAACATCCACAGAGGCTTATGTGTGCCAACTGCACAAATTTCAATCTTAAGAACCTGCCCATCCTGAACTTCACAAGTGCAGCAATAAAACTATTCTTGGTCCATATAAATAACTTGCAAGGCTGGTATTTAGAATGGGTAATTAATCTCTTTTACTTGAAACCTCATTTGAAACTCCAAGTGAAGAGCTCTGCTACAAATAGTCTCCACCATCAAGGCAAATGACTAACATTGGATTGCCAAAGTAATATAGTCTTCAAATTTTACGGAGATATAACAGGGGATGATGAGATAAAGTTGAATTGTAAACATTGGAAGGCTGTCCCTTTGTTCCTCTGTGAAGGAGGTCTGTAAGAATAGTGAATTTTCATTCATTTCACCATTTTTGAGAGTAGTCCCTTTTGAAATCTCTGCCATACTGAAATAAATGCTCTTCATCCTCAAACAATGGTGAGCCTTCTACTTGTTTATGATGGAGGCCTATGTTTGACAAATGCCTGGGCTCTTTTCAACCCCTGAACAAACTGTTAGTGGTTCCCTTTGTATTTATTAGTAGAAGTCAACTTAAAACCAAGATTTTTTTACTTCCTTGGCCATTTAGATGAGGTTGTCTTTTGTCAAAACTCCACCTCCGGATTCTTCTTTGAAGGAGACTCTTATAAACATAAGAACAGAGGTTTTTAGCACCATTGTATTGACCATATGTTTGCTTAAACACCGTTTGAAATATGCTGATGTATCTTTTGCTCATCCTTTGGAAGGAAGGTGACTCATCATTTCTGAAGTCATCTAAAAACACCTTATCTTTCTGCTTTTAAATGAGGTTACATCTCTGTTCCTGGCCTTCTGCTTATTAGATGAAGGAGGCCTTTATCACATTGTCAAACCCTCTGCTTGTAAAATGAAGGAGGTTTTCAACCAATGACCTGACCATCTGCTCATGTATGGAAGAGTTTTTCTTAGTCATTCAACCCTCTGCTCATGTATGGAGGAGGTTTTCTTAGTGATGCCATTTCATCTACTTCAAACAGTGTCATCTTTCCTTTCACTGCCTATTCATGCTTAAGCAAATAAAAGTGACAAATTGACAATATGCCATGATGGGAATTTCTCTGAGACATGTAATCCTGCTGCTAAAATACCCTTATGCACCTTTAGGCATCAGAAGCAACCTGAACAGTATCTGCAGAGTATTATTTGTTATTCATAAGTCACTAACCTTTTAACTGTGTTTGCAGGAGCTTATTGAAATAACTCTCTATCCAGTACTTGCATTCCAGGCTCAAACCCACATGAGAAGCAGTTGTCTTCTCATGTTAAGTTTAATAATGTCTTCTGGAACACTGGTGCATTTCTGCTCTTGAAAAATACATTGAAAAAATGTAAATCCACCTAATATCAATTTGACCTGTGGCATATGCACTGCTGAGACATTAAGGTATGTTAGTGGCACGACTTAAGGGTGTATCAAGCTTTATTTGCAGAGTAGGAAGGTTATCTATGACTGGTCGATATTAGACAGAGGTTCTTTTGGCTTTAGGATAGTTTGCCAAGGTAGGATTTCCTAAAGCGCCACTACCTAACTTAGGGGAGACTTTTTGGGCAGATTTGGAGTATTCTCTTTGGAGCTGATGGAAAAGTTTGTATGACTGAGGCTAGATAGGGCTTGACAATTAGGTTTTATCTCATCATGGGTTGATAGAAAAGGTAGGAGGGCAAAATGTTTATGGGTGTTTTCTAGCTGACAAATTTGACATATTGGAGATCCACTGCTAGAAAACATGGCTTTAACAACTAGTCACTACTCACTGTGTGAAAATACCGATGACTAACATAATTTATATTCAGCAATCACTTTCTTTTTTCATGGAACAAGAATGCACATCTGTTGTAACGATCAACCATGACATACATGTAATCATGCCCTCTCCCCGGACATGGGAAGTCCTCCAACAAGTCTCATGGAAATGTTGTCCCATGGTCGCAAAGAAACCGGAAGTGGCATATAAAAACCAAACTTTCGATTGCTTGGCTTGCTTCGTCGAACACATAACACATTCTTTAATGTACTTAACAACTATTTCACATGGGTGAGGCCAGTAGCAATAACTTTCAAATTTTCTTCATTGTCTTGCTTACGCCAAAATGTCCCGAAATGCAAGAAGAATGTGCTTCCCAAATACATGCACCCTTTTCGGTTTGTGGTATGCACAACTTACTCTGTAGATGATATAAACCTATCATGAACATGAAAATTGACTCCTTCCACCCGATTACCATGAGTTAGTGATTCATAAGTATCTTTAAATCAAAGATCTATACTATATTGTTCTAAATAAATTCTCATGTTTTAAAGAACTATTCTCGTTTAACACTACTAAAGCATTGAAAGATGGTCTAGACAACATATCGCCTACTTCAATTGTTACACCTTTCTTGTACTTAATTACCATGAAATTGCTAAAGAAATCCCATCCATATGTAATGGCGATATTTTTTGCAACTTATTCTAAGACTCGAAGGTACCGAGGCGACCGATGATCTATAAGAATCATTGTTTCTTTACTCATTAAGTAGTCTTTCCATTTCTTAACACTTTCAACCAAAGAGAACAGCTTCTTTATCATATGTCGTATAATTTATAAGTTCCTTAGAAAAAGTTTTTGAATGAAAAAAATTAGGTTTCCCTTTTGAAGTAAAACTTCACCCATTGCATAACCACTAAGATTCGTTTCAATTCTTTGAATGGCTGTTGAAGATCCGGTAAAGATAATATCGGTTGTGTGACACTTTTCTCCTTAAGTGTATCAAAATATTTTTTTTTCCCCTCCCCACCGATAGGAAACTTTAGAACCTATTAAATCATGTAACTATGATGCAATCAAAGAAAATCGAGAGATGAATTTTCTCCAACATCGAATCGCACCTAGAAAACTCCTAACTTCAATCACATTATGTGGTCTTGGCCACTTAAGAATCACATAGATTTTAGCTAGATTTCAACCAAATTTCTCTTGGATTTTTTTCTTTATTTCTTTATTCTCTATGACTAACAAACGATACATTCCTGAGCATTAGGAAGAGTGTGCACGTACATCAATTGTATCTCATGTTGTATTTCCCATTTAGGAGGTAGATGGTTCGGCTTTAAATAGACTTTGAAAAGAATCTACCACTTTAACCAAACTATCCTTAAACCGAGATTCACAACTCCGAAAAGCATCATGATACTTATGTTTTTCTTTTACAACCATGAGTCCATGTATTTTACTTGAACTTATTAGTCCCTAATCTAATTCTCGACTAAATCCAAGTGTTTTATTTTATGTGCCCTAAAAATGTATTCAAACTCATCCTGTCTAAGATGATATTTATGCTCTTTCTTATGAAACACCCATCACCGACTACAAATAAGGACTTCCTAGCACTAATCCACATATGTCTAATGGAATCACATCTAAATCTACTTCATCAATGTAATTAGTTGTGATGGAAAATTTTAAACGACACTCCGCTTTGTGACATAATCCGAGTCTTTTTCTTTTTATCCAACCTAATGGGCATGTTCTTGGATGATTCTCCGTGTCTCCAAACCCAATTTCTTAACTAATGCTTCAGATATTAAATTTTCCTACATCCTCCACAACAATGTATCTATTCTTTTGTGCTTAGAAGACGCTTATGTGAAATATTTCAACTTTCTCATCCTCATCCATATGATTTATGTTTGAAGAAGATGCATACTAGAACTTGAACTAGAATAAGAACTTTTTACCCGTCGAAACCATTTGCGGTTATTTTCATCACTTGAGTCGTGTTTCTCGTAAAATTCCGTTGGATTGCTGCATTAATTTTATTTTCACCTTTCTTTTTCTCGAACTTTGGTCTCAGTTCGGGGTTAAGTTTCAACATCGACTTCCATCGTCTGATCCTCTAGTAGTGAGTACAAGTAGGTCTTCCACCTTTCCTTCTCCGAGTTGTCGTTGTTTTCTCCTTCGAACTACTCTTCCTTCATGGTCTTGGAATCCTTGATTTCGAATTATTTGGATGCTTTCTTTATGAAAACTTGAAAGGTCACACCATCTTCAATATGTATGGCTTAAACACACACTTCACTTCAAACAAATTCATTAGGATTAAACATCAATAAAGTATAAGGTTGTAAATATGAATGTAAACAAGTGAATGGTACTTTAATAAAGTTCCACATGTATCTAATGTAATACCAAGCGCCAAAGCTTTTTTACCGAACTCCCCGAGTAAACTTTTGAACATTCTACCCTTTACCTTTCTCAAATGTTGCAAATCAATAAAAACTTGCCGTATGTATCCCAAAGCATAGAATTACTTTCCACATATTTTAAAACTTAGACCATGAATAGATGACTTTACCTTTCTCACTTTAAATCTACTTGAGTATTACTTTCCAACATATTAAAGTTGTTCCCTCCATTCTAAGTGTAGTTAACCAATTTTTGTTCTTTCAATGTAAAATATTCTAAATTATACAATACACTTCTAACCGTTTAATCAATTATCTAGCTTTTCAAGATTCATTTTTCCATCATAAATAGTAGTTCAAAATTTACATCAAGTTTCAAAATAGATTTCGACGTTTTCTTTCTTGCTTCGTAATCTGAATTGGAAGAAGAAGAAGATGTTGACGATGAATAAGGATGGAGGAGAAGGAGGTTTATCAACTTTTCCTTTCCCTCTTCATTGATTTTCTTGGGATTGAAGTCGCATCTCTCACCTTCTTATCTTCATATAGTTCTCCCCAACATCCGCTCGCATGTTAAAAAACATTTTTCTCGAACTTGTTCTTTGCCCAAGAACTTCAAGCGATGCGTGGGCATTAGGTTCGAAAACAGGTATTTTCATAGACAGCAAGGGGGTCTTATGTTTTTACTTTCTTATGTAATTATTAAATAATTTGAGTGATTTTAAATTAAATATGAAGATGAGGAACGTATTTAGGAATTAAATTAGAATTAGTTTCAAGATTATATGGATTTAAGTCTAGATTTAGAACTGAGGATTTCAAGAGTTTTTGTAGAGCTCAGGAGCCGAATCGATTCATTAATATTTTGTATAAATGTAAGCCTCAAGGGACTTAGAAAATATGATCGTATCCTCACAGAAAGTGTGTGTGAGGGAATCGGGCCTCCGGGAAAACAAAGGTTTATTTCGTAAGCCTACTTCGTTAGCTAGCAGAAGGGCCATTTGATTTGAAGATCTAGCCAAAGACCAGAAGTTTTCAGAGGATTTCATTTACATATATAAAAGAATTTATTTCGAACCGCATGTATTGATTTTAATCCTCGCGTGAAGAGTGTTTTGGGGTTCAATAAGTAGCATGTGATAATTGTGAATAGGGGTTGATATAATTTTCATACCTAATGAGAAAGTTGTGCTCTCTGTCACACTTTGTTTCCGCTATTGAAATGCGTACTTTGCATTGAAGAATCCATTGGGTCCGTATATATCAAGTTCTTATGATCACTATGTTGTATTCTCACATTTATCAAGAGTATGAAATGACCGAATGTTCCTAGAAAAAAAAAATTCATTCTCGTTCCGTTACACGAGTCATCAAATACTCTTTAATTGAGGCCGAGTTAGGCTCATAAAGTTGAACTCTATTCACTAATATGGCCGAGTGTTTACTATGTTGCATATTGGTGGAAAAGAATGTGATATGTACTAATGACCAACTATATATATCTCGAGGTCATGTCAGATATAAAGAAGCCATAATAACACGTAGCATTGAGTCATTCAATGGAGGGTTTATAGCTTGTCAAAGCCCTCGTAGAAGATTAGAATAACCGTAGAAGAAGCGTGAATGAGGAATGATGGCAATTGAACGATGAAAGGACCGAGTGAGATCACGTGAATCGATTCTCATTTTTAATTTGAAGATGGAAAGAGTGAAGGAACTATGCATAAATAACTCATGAAGAGTAATGTGAAGGGAAGACCGTATGAGTCGATGGCTAGCTTTCAGAAAGAGATACCGTGAAGAAAGGGGAGGTGGAACACATGAAGATGAAGCAGAATTGGAGCGTTAAACAAGAGAAGCGCTTTGAACTGGGCCAGGTTTTCGCATGACGAAAGAATGGTAAGTCAGCTTGAAATGGAACGCGATATCATTCTTTTCGAGTAACGTGTGTCCCAAAGTGGTATTCAATTACCACTTTTTTCGCGTGAATTCCCCTGCGTTTAAACTTCCGAAACCTTATGGAACTCGACTACCGTTGATTTATCAAAGTGGAATGCGATAAGCTCGTAGCCGTTGGATGTATATTAAGAGGTAAACAGAAATGGTAAGCTAAAACCTTATAACACAAAGTCTTAACTTTATCAAGTTCAAAATGTGATATCGGTGGGCCACACCAATCATGTTGATAATGGGGTTTATTAAAGTTGAAAGGTGAGTCATGGGAACCGTGACCACGATTTATGTGCGGTGGTTTGTAATTTAGTCAAAGGTTGAAAGTTTATATTAATGTTGTGTCAAGGATTGAGAGTCCTTATATTGTTGGCCTTTTTGGTAAATATTAAACCAAGGCATGGATTAATAACCCATGAAATAAATATACGTTAACATATGTGAGAGCTAAGTTCATGCAGGATTCGACAATGGATTCGAAGATCTCGTAAAATGAAGTTAGCCTTCGATTAAGAGTTGAAGAAATGAAATTGACTATGGTTTCAAATCCATAGGTTCAAAAGGGTAAGTTTCGCATATACCTAATGTTCATTTACATTGGGATCAATAGGCATATTCAAGAATTGAAATAATTGGAAACCTTAGATGTAAGTTTTGATTGGGTTTTCGCATGGGCGAGCATATTATGCATTGTGAACTATTGCTATGGTTTTATAACCGTAAGCTTATTTTATTTCAATATCTCAAATCAAAGATTTGATATAGAAGCTCTAATTTTTATATTGAATTTTCCTGTGAAGTGGATTAGATTTGGGCATAAATTTGAAATGTATTATTACATGCAACTTTGAGAGAGTGGAGGATGGCGGGTAAGTAGGTGAACCGCCATCAAGTGGCATCGCAGCCAAATAGCTCTTTTTAGGTGTCTAATTTTGGAATACATGCTTGTAAAAGGCAATGAGGAAAATTTGAACTTTTAAATCATTAATAAATGGTTGCAAATTGATTAGATATAATGAAGGTATTCAGATACTTGCGTAACTGGCTGTTGCCATGTGCTTTGGAAGACTTGCAAGGTGATACATATTGGTATAAAGGTGATGGCAAAGAGATCATATTTAAATTCCACAGACAACATGTGAAGAAGCAGAGCATTGGGAGAAATTGCATCCTAATTACAAGTGTGGATGTTGAACAAACTCGAAGGTGAGGTATTTTTTATTCTCGTTTGAAGAATTTTGTTTGCGTACGTATTGCGTAAAATTGAGGAGCATCTCACAAGAAGATCACAACTTTGAAAAGTAGTGACGAAAGAAGCTAGTGAAGGTTTCTGTGGAGAAAGGGAGGCGGTAAGGTAATCAAGGAATTCCCAACAAAGGTTGATGAAAATATAGCAATGTGTTCTTGATAGGGTGCAAGAGAGTGGCTTCAAAGGAGTAGAGAGAATGCTCAAGAGGTTCTAGAGATAGAGGACCCGTACTTTCCAAAAGACCGCATCCAAGAGAGTAGATTGGTGAGGTAGGTCGTAACAAGGAGGACTTGTTACCGCAGAGAGGTTTTAGTGCAACTCTGTGATGAATGAGTGAGAACTCATGAAGGAGAATATGACTACCGATAGTCATAGATCACAGAGGTTCCGAGAGAGGCCACAAAAGAATGAAGATGAAGAAAGAGGATGAATACGTATGGCATATAGAGACAAGAAAAGAAGAGTATGAGAAAGAGGTAGCCGAGATCAGGGAGCAAGCTTCAACAAACTAAATATGATGATGAGGAAAGCCGTAGATTTGCCACCATGAAGAAGAAATTAAAGCCGCACATGCTGCTGCATGAGGAAAGAGAAGATGATACAGTGCTCAACAGAAGAGAGATTTCTCGTATCGATTGATTATTTGGACTTGAAGACCGAAACTTTAAGTGAGACCAAGAGGTCAAATGACTATTAAAGATAAATTGTATTTTGCATGAACATGTGAAGAAGGGAAAATTGCTGATGTTGTCACTTAAGTGAGAAAAATGGGACAAATAGATATTTTGAAAATTTCCATGCATTGCATGGAGAAAAGTTTTACTTTTCAATACATTAGAAGCAGAAGAAATTAAAATTAAGATGATGTCAAGAGCTGAATGAGAAATCAATTGACAGCTTGAAGAATTGAAGAGAGGATCATTGAAGAATTTTTGAATGAAGAGAAGACTAGAATAAGAGAGGATTGATGATCAAATCATCATGAGACCATGGGGTCTTATGGTTTTAAAACTACAGATTTGAAGAATGTAGGTATTGAAGAAAATAGTTCAGTATTTATGAAACGCATTCAGTGAAGCCTGAAGTTGCCAAGTAAATTATGATGATTGATTTATAAAGATCGCATTGAATTGTCAGAAAGAAAAGGAATTCATAAATTCCTTGTTTTGAGAAAGAATTGTCTGTCAGTTAGCTGATGGATGAGAATTTTGTTGTTAATAATGACAATGATTTTATCAGTCGGCCAAGTGAAAAGTGATGGACAAGAGATAACCGGAATTATTATGCAGATGGGAGATCATGAATTTTATTCTAATGAAGGATGAAGAAGTAGGACAACAGGAAACTTGACTTTGTGAAGGTAGTGAAGATTGTGGCCAGAGTTTCTAGATGAGATGACAGATTTATAGCATGAGTTGAGGTGTCTGAGAAGAGGATAGAAACACGCAGAAAACTCCACTGGACAAAGGCAGATTGAATGGAAATGAGAAGGTTCATTTTTCCGAACTGCATGGAGAGACATCCTGAGAAGTGATGATGCAGAGGAGAGATTAGCTGACAAATTTGAGAATATTTAGAGATTGGAATCAAAGATAATTGGAGCAAATAATAATTAAGAGTACGTATCAGCGGTTGGCTGAGGAAATGTCGAGTTAAGATTGAAGCAGCCTCTGTGAGGAGGAAGAGACACAAATATTTTTTATAATTTGATGTTTTTTATTGATTGCATGTATTGATGGAAGGACTAAAGGAGTGTTTGGTCCAGGAGAGGGAAAGAGATGATGACATTTGACTGGCAATTTAAATACTAGTCCAAATAATCGTTGAAGCCGTAGAATGAATAATCTGTCAGCACCGACAATCGTAAAGAGTTTTTTGCAGCGTAAAAAATAAGAGGGTATGGATGACAGAGTACAAGATTTCCGCAAGCTAAAGAAGGCAATGAACACTAAGAGCAAGAGCTAGAGTAAATCGCAGGCAAGAGTTCAAAGAATCAAGAGGAAGAAATACTCCGCAATGTGAAGATAAATTAGATCAAAGAAACTGAATTATAAGAAATATATGAAAGTGTCTCAAGAAGACACAAAGTACAGAAGAAAACAAAGAAGCAAAAGCAACAACAAGAGGAAAGACAGGAAGATAATTTAAAAGTGTAGCCGTGGAGCAAGACAAAATAATACATGGAAGCCGCAGGGAGTGCATAAGAAGAATATTGTAGCAGATGATCAAGCAAGTAACAAAGTGTGGGATCCAACATTATGATCGAAAGCACATGATCGTAGATCATGATTAATTTTGACTCGTGGGAGTCCGATGCAAAAAGCATTAGGTTCCCAAAAATACTTTGTATTTTCATAGACATAAGGGGGTCTTATATTTTTACTTGCTTATGTAATTATTAAATAATTTGAGTGATTTTAAATTAAATATGAAGTTATATTTTCAGCTCAGATTTAGGAATGAAATTAGAATTGTTTAGCAATTAGGACTTGGTCTAGATTTAGAAATCACAGGATTTCAAGAGTTTTTTGTCGAGTCAGAGTGGAGCCGAATCGATTCATTAATATTCGTATAGATTTAAGCCTCAAGGACCTTAGAAAAGATGATAAGATCTCATAGTGTGTGAGGGAATTCGGCCTTTGAAATGCCAGTGGTCTGCTTTCGTAAGCCTATGGCAGTTGTAGAAGGGCCATCAATTTAAAGATATGGCCAAAGACCAGAGTTTTTGTAAGTGATTTCATTTATATATATAAAAGAATTTATTTTTGAACTAGGATACATTGATTTAACTCGCGTGAAGAGTGTTTTGGGGTCAATAAAAAGAAAGATGTGATAAAGTTTGTAATAGGGTTGATATACGTTCACACCCAATGAGAAAGGCTAGCTTTTGGCCGGTAGTTTGTTTGGGCCGTTGAAATGCACACTGTATCAAGACTCCATCGGGTGTGTATATACTGCTCTTAAGGGACACGTGTCGTATTCTCACATTTATCATAAAGGAATGAATGAATGTTCCTAGAAAAATGCATTCTCTCTGTCTGCTACGGAGTCATCATAATTTTAATTGGAGGCCGAGTTAGGTCAGAAAGTTTAACCTATTCACCGATAGTGGCCGAGTTTTTACCGTGTTGGGTCGAGTATATTGCGGGAAAAGAAACGTGATATGTATTGATGACCAAATATATATATCTGAGGATGCGTTGGATATATGTAAAGAAGCAGGAATAAATACGAGAATTAAGTTGTCCAATGGGAGGGTTTATATTCGCTAGGCTCCTGGAGATTAGAATAACCGTAATAATTTTGACGAGGAATGATGGAAATTTAATGATGAAAGGACCGAGTGAGATCACAAAGAATCGATTCTCCTCATTTTGCATAATTTGAAGATGAATGGAGTAGTGGAAATGTAAGTAAATAACTCATGTACAGGCAATGACAGGAAGACTGTGATGAGTCTCGATGGCATGCTTTTGAAAAGAGATACCGTGAAGAAAGGGGGAGGCTAAACCATGAAGACGGCGTAATTGAGCGTTAAACAAGAGAAGTGCTGGAATCCAGTTTCTGAGGTTTTCATGACAAAAGAATGGTAAGTCGTAAGTTGAAATGGAATGTGATATCATTCTTGAGTAACCTGAACTCAAGTGGTATTTGACTACCACTTTTTGTCGTTGAATTTCGATGGTTAAAAATCTGAGACCTTATGGAATGCGAACAACGATTGATTTATCAAAGTGAATGCGATAAGCTCGTAGCCGTGATGTATATCGAGTGGTGCGTCGATGAAATGGTAAGTTAAAAGTTTATAACACAAAGTCTTAACTTTATCAAGTCATGTTTGTATATATTGTGGGCCATATCAATCATGTTGATAATGGGGTTTATAAAAGTTGAAAGGTGAGTTGTGAAACCGTGACCAACATTTATGTGGTGGTTTTAATTAGTAAAAGGTTGAAATTTTATATTAATGTTTGTATTTCAAGGACTGGTGTGAGTCCTTATATTGTTGGCCTTTTTGGTAAATATTAAACCAAGGCATGGATTAATAACCCATGAAGAACAGCTGCTAATATATTGCAGAGGAGCTTCAAGTTCATGGTGATCTGAATAATGGATTCAAGATTCTAAAATGAAGTTAGCCTTCGATTAAGAGTTCAAGAAATGAAATTGACTATGGTTTCAACCATAGGTTCAAAAGGGTAAGTTTCCCTGACATACTCAATGTTCATTTACATTGGGATTAAGGGCATATTCGAGCATTGAAATAATTGGAAACTTTTTTGCATGTAAGGTTTGATTAAGCCGATAAGAAAGTATGCATGTGTTGTGAACTATTACAGGAGCCAGATAACTCTAAGAGATTTTATTTTTATTCTCAAATCGTAGATTTGAGATATAGAAGCCTCCGTTTATATTGAATTTTCCTAGGAAGTGGATTAGACTAAAAGTAAATTTGAAATTCATTATTATGACAAAAAGTTTGAGAAAGTGGAGTATGTGGTACTAGTGAACTATTATCAAGTGGTAATTTAGCCAAAATAGCTCTTTGAAAATTAATTTTGGAATACACATGTTTTGCAAAGGCAATGAGGTACTGAAGTTTAAATCTATTTAACAAGTAATAAGATGATTAGATATGCAAGAAGGTATTCAGATTTGCGTAATCAAGTTGAAGGAAATGTGCTTTGAAGATTTGCAAGGGTGATGTACATGTACAGTATAAAGGTGATGGCAAAGAGATCATATTTAAATCTCAGAGGACAAAAGATAAAGCAAAGAAAGATTGGGAGAAATTGCAAAAGCAATTACAAGTGGATGTTGAAAAACTCGAAGGTGAGGTATTTTTTATTTTGTTTAAAGAATTTTGTTTGCGTAATGCATATTGCGTACAACTGAGGAGCATTCTAACAAGAAGACTTCAACTTTGAAAAGCAAATGATGAAAGAAGCCAGTGAAGGTTTCTGGGAGAAATGAAAGTGTGGTTTAACCTTGAGAATTCCCAATGTGGTTGGATGAAAAGAGAACAGGTGTGTTCTTGAGAGGGTGCAGAGAGTGAAGCCTAAAGGAGTAGAGAGAATTTCAAGAGGTTCTAAAGATGTATAGGACCCGTACTTGCCAAAAGACCCGCATCCAGAGATGATTGGTGAGGTAAGTCGTAACAAGGAGGACTTGTTACTCAGAGGTTTTAGTGCACCATGATGAATGAGTGAGAAATCATGAAGGAGAAGATGACTACTAATAGTCATAGCGTATATCAGAGGTTCCTGTAGAGACGCCACAACAGAATGAAGATGAAAAAAGAGGATCCAAGATGATGTCATACGCAGAAAGTTAAGAAAAGAAGAGTATGAGAAAGAGGTAGCTAAGATCAAGGAGAAGTTCAACAACCGAAGATGATGATAGAGAAAAGCGTAGAGTTGGTTGGCTCATGAAGAAGAAAGTAAAAGTAAGGCACAAGCTACGTATGAGGAAAGAGCGTATGATACATGCTCAAAGCAGAACATAGATTGCTCGAATGATTGATTATTTGGACTTGAAGACCGAAACTTCAAGTGAGACCAAGAGGTCAAATGACTTTACATCCGAAAAATTATGGGTTTGCAGAAGAACATGTGAAGAAGGACAAACTCGCTGATTTTTTCACTAAGGAGGAAAATGGGACAGAGATATTTTGAAAATGTCCATGTACGCTTAGAGAAAAGTTTTACTTTTCAATACATTGGAAGAAGAAGAAATTTACATTATGATGATGGCCAAGGGCCGGAAATTGAGAAATCAATTGGAAAACTTGAAGAAATCAAGAGAGGACCATTGAAGAGGATTTCAAAATGTATATAAGACTCTGAACAACACGAGACGGATGATCAAATCATCAAATGAGACCATGGGGTCTTATGGTTTTAAAACCGACAAGATTTGTGTGAATGCAGGTATTGAAGAAAACATTTCATATGATGAACCAGGTATTCAAAGGGAAGCCGGGAAGTTTCCAAGTAACATATGATGATTATCTTTCGCAGGAAGATCGCATTGAATTATTGGCAAAGAAAAGGAATTCATAAATTCCTTGTTTTATGAAATAAATTGTTCCAATGAAGTTGTGTTTCTGAGTGATGAGAAATTTGTTGTTAATAATGACAAATTGATTTTATTGAATGGGTCAAGTGAAAAGTGATGGGACACATAACCGGAATTATTGTAGAGATGGGAGATCATAATTCTATTCTAATGAAGGTGAAGAAATAATGACAATGTGAAACTTGATCGTGAAGGTAGGAAGACGAAGTAGAGAGTTTCTTAGATGAGATGAGCGTATTTATGGAAGGACAGCTGAGGTTCGGGAGCAGTAGGATAGAAACACAGAGAAAAAGTGTTCGATTGTAAAGGTAGAGTTAAATGGAAATGAGAAGGTTCATTTCGCTTAACCAAAGAGCAGAGAGACGCCTTGAGAAGGATGATGCAGGAGAGATTAGGCCGATGCCTTGGAGAATTATTTGAAGGACTGAATCAAGATACTTATGTGTTGATGACAATGGTAGCTGCATTGAAGTGTTGCCGGAGGAAATGTCGTAGCAAAAGATTGAAGTACACAGAGGAATAAGAAACATAAAGATTTTATAATTTTGATGTTTGTTTATTGATTGTAGGTATCAAGGAAGGACTAAAGGATGTTTGGTCTAGAGAGGGAAAGAGATGATGATTAAGATCTGAAATTTAGCCACGATTTAAAGAATTGATGAAGCCGTAGAATGAATAAATTGTCACAATTGACAATCAAAAGGAAGAGTTTTTCTATGGCGGAAAACAAAAGGGTATGGATGATAGAGTGGCCGCAAGATTTCTGTGTTTAGTATGCTTAGCAATTAAGAGCAAGAGACTTAGTAAAAGCGTAGGCAAGAGTTCAACAATCAAGAGGAAGAAGTATCCAAATAATTTAAGACAAATTAGATCAAAGAAATTGAATTGATAAGAAAGTTGATGTAGAAAGTGTCTCGAAGAAGATAGCAATAAGAAAACAAAGAAGTAGAAGTGGCAGCAAAAGAAAGACAAATAAAGAGAACGTAAAAGGCAAAACAATGGAGAAAGACAAGACAAGATATCGAAGCCCGGAGGAGCGCAAAGAAGAATATTGGCAAGCAGAATGGCTTTGCAGAACAAAGTGTGGGATCCAGGAAGACAACGACCGAAAGCAAAAGATCGTGAGATCATGATTAATTTTGACCTTGGGAGTCCGATGGTTGGCATTAGGTTCCGAAAATTACTTTTTATTTTCATACATAATGGGGTCTTATATTTTTACTTCGCTATGTAATTATTAACAATTTGAGTGATTTTAAATTAAATATGAAGAGACAGTCTAATTTTAGGAATGAAATTAGAATTAGTTTCAGCAATTATAGGGATTTGGTCTAGATTTAGAATTGGAGGATTTCAAGAGTTTTTATTAGCTGTATGGGAGCTAAATCGATCCATTAATATTCTCAGATAAAATGTAAGCCTCAAGGGCCTTAGAAAATAGATAAGATCTTCGCAGTGTGTGAGGAATTCAGCCTGGGCAAACAAGGTTTGCTTTAAGCTCAATGCGCTTGGAGAAGGGCAATTTGAAGATCCGGCCAAAGACCAAGAAGTTTTGTAAGTGATTTCATTTATATATATAAAAGAATTTATTTCTGAACCGTATGTATTGATTTAACTCTCATGAAGAGAGTTTTTGCCCGTAAGTAGCATGTGATAACGAATAAGGGCTGATATAATGCTCTACACCTAATGAGAAAGTCGCACTTCGGGCCGTAGCTTGTTTGGCCGTTGAAAATGCAGACTTTGCATTGAAGAATCCATCGGGTGTGTATATACCAAGTTCTTATGATCAATCGTGTTGTATTCTCACATTTATCAAGTGTATGAAATGACTGAATGTTCCTAGAAAAAAATGCATTCTCTCTCTCGTTTGCTACGCGAGTCATCAAATACCGTTTAATTGAGGCTGAGTTAGGCCCGTAAAGTCAAACTCTATTCACCGATAGTGGCCGAGTGTTTACCGTTGGGCCGAGTATATTGGTGGGAAAAGAAACGTGATATGTACCGATGACCAAAAATATATATCCGAGGTCACATGGATATAGAAAGGTTTAATAAATAATAAGAGCATTAAGTTGTCCAATGGAGGCTTTATAGCTTGCTCGTGCCCTCGTAGTAGATTAGAAGAACCGTAGAAGAAGTTGAATGAGGAATGATGGCAATCGAACGTATGAAAGGACCGAGTGAGATCACTGTGAATTTATTCTCATTTTGCAGAATTTGAAGATGGAATGGAAAGGCAAAGAAATTGTGCATAAATAACTCATGAATAGGCAATGTGAAGGGAAGACCGTATGAGTCTCGATGGCACCTGCCATGAAAAAGAGATACCGTGAAGAAAGGGGAGGCTAACCATGAAGATGAAGCAGAATTCGGGAGCGTTCAACAAGTAGAAGCGGTTTTGGAATCAGCTTGTGGTTTTCACATGATGAAAGAATGGTAAGTCAGAAGTTGAAATGGAACGTGATATCATTCTTTGAGTAACACGTGTCCCGAGTGGTATTCAATTACCACCTTGTCACATGAATTTTGATGGTTAAATTCCTTAAACCTTATGGAACACGACCACCGTTGATTTATCAAAGTGGGAATGCGATAAGCTTCGTAGCCGTTGGATGTATATTGGGAGTGTGTGTCAGATGAAATGGTAAGTTAAAACTTTATATAACAAAGTCTTAACTTTATCAAGTCGTATTACAGAGCTATGGTCCATATCAATCATGTTGATAATGGGTTTATTAAAGTTGAAAAGGGTGAGTTGTGAAACCTGACCAACATTTATGTGCGATGGTTTGTAATTTAGTCAAAGGTTGAAATTTTATATTATTGCTCCTATCAAGGATCGAGAGTCCTTATATTGTTGGCCTGGTAAATATTAAACCAAGGCATGGATTACTAACCCATGAAATAAATATACGTTAACATATGTGAGAGCCAAGTTCGCGTGCAGATTCGAATAATGGATTCGAAGATTCGGTAAAATGAAGTTAGCCTTTGATTAAGAGTTCAAGAAATGAAATTGATCATGGTTTCAACCATAGGTTCAAAAGGGTAAGTTTTCAGACATACCTAATGTTCATTTACATTGGGATTGATGGCATATTCGAGCATTGAAATAATTGGAAACCTTAGATGTAAGGTTTGATTGGGTTTTCACATATGAAAGCATATTATATGTGTTGTGAACTATTGCTATGGTTTTATAACCGTAAGAGATTTTGAGCCAATATCTCAACCGAGACGAGATATAGAAGCCTCCACTTTTTATATTGAATTTTCCTGTGAAGTGGATTAGATTGGGGCATAAATCTGAAATGCATTATTACATGCAACGTTGAGAGAGTGGAGTATGTGGGTACAGGTGAACCGCTATCACTTCACTTCCAGAGTTTCACCTATATCGGATCCTCCCATTGCCGATCGATGAGCAACTTTCTTCTTTCCAACCGGGTCTACTTTCAAGCATTCCTTCTCCAC
Source organism: Pinus albicaulis (assembly GCA_034641835.2). NCBI lineage: Eukaryota > Viridiplantae > Streptophyta > Pinopsida > Pinales > Pinaceae > Pinus > Pinus albicaulis. The sequence goes on along the minus strand of CM076571.1, from coordinate 154,676,859 downwards.
GTTGTGGCGTAATCGGTTAACATTCACTAGCAAAATCCTATAAAATGTAACCTCGCTCTCGATACCAAAATATATGATCCGAAGTAGATCCGAAATAATGTTGAAGTAGTATTGAATATTTTCCAACAAGGAATTGATTGTTAACTCGATCTCTTAGTGTGGAATACCTAAGGAAAAAAATGATTTTATGACTTAAATCAGAACTTAAGAAGCATACAACATGATATTGCAACAAATATCATATAGATAAAATACAAAAAACATCGATTACGTAGTTCGTCCTTGGTAATCACGTCTTTCTGTCCACTTTCAAGATGGGCATATGTTTTATTAAGGATTGATTCAAGGAAGTATTTACACATAAATACACCATAATGCATATGCTTTGTAGGAACTGTCACCGTCAATAGAAATCTCTATCTCCTAGATTTCCAATGCCTATCTCAGCTCCAAATTCCATCTCCGAACGATCAAGATACGTCAAACAAAACTCTCTTCTAGAATCTAAATGCAGCCTTCAAAAACACTTTCTTATCATGAGAAAATAGGTGAAATTTAAATAGATTTCAAGTCTATTCTTGACCTCTTGGGTCCAAAATTGGAATATGGTTGAGTGTATTTTCTCTCGATCTAATAGAAGTGTATTACTTAGGGATTAGTTACATGGTGGATATATTAAGAATAATGCATATGTAACAACAAAAACCTAAAAAAACGAACTTTATGTTAAAAATATATCCCTGTACGATCTGCAAACATCAAAGATTACCGAAAGTTACATGTGATAAGCCTTGACGATCAAACTACCGATCGCCAACTTGGTGCTAGGGTTCTCAGTTTTGGAAAACAACAATCGACCTCATCCATGTGACAACTTTACCTCCGATGGCCGTAATCAACATCCGGTGGTCAACTCCACAAATCGCGTGTTTAATGTTGCAACCGTGTTCACATGTCAACTTACCCCGAAGGTCTTCTTCTCTATGCGATTACCTATAATAACATTCCAATCGTTTATATATTACGCTTTTAATATTGGGTTTGTTATATAGTCGGTACATATGTTCAAACATAGTTTTATACCATTACATTTCTCATATGGTTTAGGACCATGCGCTTAGGTCTTCAGGTTTTCCACCATAGTTTAGACTTATGCCCTAATGACATAGGATTACCACTTAGGGCTTAGGACCTTAGAATGTTTATTACATAGTCTTTAACACCCGCTAATTTTTATCTTATTAACCATAGGTTTACACCATGACATTAAAATTTTGTCACACTATGAAATCACCATGAAGAAGTAACTCTCATCGAAAACTGCAGAACTAAAGAACCGAAGATGAACTAGACTTCACCGTTGATTTTAACCGATGTAAGATCCTCCCATCAAGGACCCCCGATACATTTATGTTTAAGTTTCGTTGCCTTTAGTAGCACCTATGACTATACCGATGGAACATAATTTGAAGTTGTTCCCATCCACCCTCAAAGATGTAGCCTCGCATTGCTTTATTACAATTAAAAAAAATGAAAATCCCATATATGATATATGATATCAATGGAGGCCAATCAAATTCAATCACAATCACGACTTCCTCGTGCTATCATACTTAGACTCTACTTTGACCTGCCTCATTAATTAGTCCATGTCCACGATCACCTAGCAAATCCATCTGGTTAACTCATTTCCACAAGCGAAGCTTCGTTAAAATATGTTTAGAATGCTTCCCCAATTACTCCATGCTCACCCTTACCCACCACATCCCATTCATCCTTCCCATCTTCGTGAAGAGACTCATCAATTAGTGATGTTTAGTGTCACCCAACTAATTCGTTGTTGATCCTCTATCTTCACTTTCCTTACCAATATATATCAACCATTGATGAAATTTCAGCCTAAAAAATGGTCTCCTAAGGAAAAATAAAATAATAGTTATAACAACAAAATAAGAATTATGAATTTTGGAGAAAAAAGAAAAACTATTTTTTTTAATTGTATTTTTGGCTTATCTCCTTATAGTTTACTCAAATTTCACAGACTCATTTGATGTGGAATTAAATTCCACATCTAATGAGTACCTATTATAAATTCTTTTAAGACCCACATTGATAAAATTGAAGATACATTAAAAAAATGTTCAACATGTCTTTTTAATGTATCTTCAATTTTTTATCAATGTCGTATTCTAAAAAAGTATGCATAATGGTACTCTGTTGGAATGAGATGTCAAAAACAAAATTCTGTAATTTATTTTTTTCTTCTTTCTCTCCAAAATATTTGTATGGACCTCTTTTTAAATTTAAAGGATTTCAACCGGCTTACATACTTTGACATGGAAATTACATGAAAATTTCATAGGCACTTTTTAGCCGAAATTTCCTCTACGACCATTATGCCACCCATCGTGCCTCAAATTTTAATGTGACTCCAAATATTTGATTACACACAACCATCAATGAGAGAAAATAAGAAAATTGTAACCAAATACTAGTCCTTTACAAAGAATTTCAAATACTTAGCTTATTCCCACCCATCAATCACGACGCTTCTTCACCCTCCTAAGTTCCATTTCAAACATCATGTTGAAGAAGACGTTGATTCTTTATATATTTTTGTGTATTCCCTTTCACTTGTTCTACAGTAGAAAGTGGAAAAGCTCGTTTATTCCATTTCTTAGCTCAATGTCTTTGTATTTTTAATTAATTAAAAAATTATCTTTAACATAATATATTTTTTTGGGGTGGATGGATCAATAATACTTTGTTATCCTTTGGCTAGTAGAGTTTAGAGCTAAAAGCAAGCAACACCGTCATGATCTAGGGTTTGGAGTTTTTTGCGTAGGTCACTCGGTAGACCTTCCTCCTCGCCCTCGAGGACCCGCTCCATACTACTAGAGATCATATAGGGTCACCCATGATAGAAACCAGCGCATGGGGATAGTAGCCCCCACCTTATGCTTGCCTCCTACAAAGGAGCGGCAAGGGTGGGTCGACAACAATCATCGAAGAACTCTAGCTCGCTTCATGACACAACCGAGGTGACTCCCACAACGAAATCGACCAAAATAGAATCAGAAGCAACAAACATCACTTCTTCCACATGCATACCCAAAGCTATCACAAGAACCAAGATCGAGCTCCCCACATGTAACCAATGAAATAATCCAATACATGAGGGATCATGTGCATCGATAGGAATTTCTGCGGGGTTTTTGGCCCATATAAAAATCGCTATTATGATGGATTGCCTCCAAATGCCCAAGCCTAAGGGTCATATCGATCTTCGCATGTGCACCAAAGGTTTCTTCAATTTGATCTTTCACCTACATCAAGACAAAAATCGGATCATGTGACGTAGGGTCATACTTCTTCAACTCTACTGCCCATACCTATGAAATCGGGTAGAACATTTCAATCCAGTATAAGAAATATATCACGTGGGCTCCAAATGGATCGTGCTCTACACCCTCCCCTAGACTACTAGGATGAAGTTGACTCTACTAGGACATAGGAAATGCCCTGGGAGAATTAATTAAAATGGTGGAGGAAACAAATATCAATCCACATACAAATACATACGCATGAATATGTGTTCACATGAACATCACAAAGTCGTCTCAAGGAGGTAAGCCCATCGTACGATGATTATTAATGGATTGAAACTATATATTATGGGCATGTATCTTTAGATGTCGAAAGTGTCACCAACACGAGCACCTATTTAAAGACTACTCCCCTAAATCAAAAAGGTCGTTAGCCAACAATGAATCAAAATGATCAAGCCACTAAAGGGTTCCGCAAAAGTAAAGCAGGAAGGAAAAGGCACAACAGAGGTCAAACACTAACTGGGACAAAAAAATCCCCGTATACAAGAACAACTTAAGCCCTAGTCAATTAAATGTAAATGAGAATGAACCTCCCAAAGATATTGTGTGATATTCGCAAGAGAAACCCCAAACCTTAAAGATTCAAGAAACCAAGATCCAACTAGAAGCCTTTATGATCCCAAACCCCTATGCATGCAGGGGACACCCCGCAATAAAAGGCAAAGGAACGGAATTGGACCCAATCCCAAAATCCATGGAGGAATAATCAAAGAGCATTGAATTCTGGGGACCTTGATCTCATACTAGTTAGAAGATGCATGAAATAGGAAAGACTTTCTCTAACAATTTCACACTCATATCCAAAGGGCTGGAAGAAATCCTCACTTGAGCTCAACAGATCCTCCCTAGGCATTCAAGGAGTTACACTCCCGAACACTAAATATATTATGAAAGAATCCCACAAACGAGGTAGAAAAACATATCCAGCAGAGAACAAGAATAATGGTCAAAGAGAGAGAATCAGACTCTGCCAACTCAAATTTACCCATTATCCTCAACCCCCCTACATGAATATTCTCATGGAATATTAGAGGGCTCAATAGCCCCACAAAGCATAGGATCAATATTAAGAAAAGAATTATCGAGGAACACCCCGCAATTCTCTACATGCAAGAAACCAAATGTTCCAGCCTCTACTCGATACACCAAAGGGTAAGTGCGGAAAGGCCGGAAAACCCTAGTGGTGGATGCCAATGGAGCTTCAAAAGGACTCGAAATCATTGGGAACCCCACATCATCACCCTAGAGAACTTCCATTCTAACAAACACTTCATTCAAGCCAATTTTCACTTGATTGGAACTACCATCCATGGATTTCTCACGAATTTCTACTTCCCCCACCTCTCCAAACAAAACTAAGCTTCTGGACAACATCGCTGATCTCAACAACCAACGAACTCAACCTCGGCCAAGCTTGGAGGAGACTTCAATATGATAACCAACCTACAGAAAAAAAAAGGAGGAAGGCCTCATCCGGATATGGATAGCACCGGGGTTCAAGAACTTCATCCAAGACAACCACCTCATAGATCTTCAAACATGTAATGGCATATTCACTGAATAAGAGAAGAGGAGGTACTCATTAGATCGCTCAAACATTGGGTTATTTTATCATTACTAAGACTTCATACACCTAGGGGGAGATCTGTAGCCGCCATCATACCGGCCTCTCGGCTTTGACCACCGGCCGATACAACTCCAATGGCTCGAGTTCACACCTAAACCCTTCTTTGAACATTGTTGGCTCAAACATCCAAGGTTCAAAGAACTTGTCTCTCGATTGGTGGTCCTCCTCACACCACCCCAAGGCACGAAAATGTATCATTTATATAAGAAACTAAGGATGTCAAAGGGAAACCGAAGGTGTGGAACAAGACCACCTTCGCAGCATCTTCAAAGATCAAAGAGATCTAGAAGATAAAATGAAGTAAACTCTCCAACAAAAATAATCTTTAAGGACGTTCGTAGACTCAGAGAACAAGGAAAAATCTCTAACAACCCGTACCGAAGAGAGAAGAAGCCATGAAGAGATCGTATGGAAAACAAAAATATTGGATATGTTGGCTCAAAGATGGAGAAAGAAACACAAAAAAATTTCACCGCTCCACCATCCATCACAAACGCACGTACAACAAAATCACAATTCTCAAACATTAGAATGGGGAGAGCATATGGAAAATCAAGAGGACATCACAGAGGAACTACGCAATCACTTCAAAGGATATCCTCTAAGAACCCAACACCCATCGACATGTAGCCATAGGAATAATCATCAAAGACACACCCAAATTGGTCACTTAAGAACACAACAGATGCTACTCAAAGCTACCACACGGAAGAAGCTGAACAAGTAGTCTTCCAACTAAAGGAATGGAAAAGCCTTGGGCCCGACGTATTCACCACCAAATTCTTCCACTTCTTTGGGAAACTATCAAAGAAGAGGTTTTGGATGTAGTAGAGGAATCGCCCACCACACACTGGATTCTACCTCGGCTCTCAACACCACCTTCCTCTACTCTCTATCCCAAAGGAAGGATACTTGTTACTTCTCCAAGTAAGTACAAACCCATAAGACTTTGCAAATGTTATTTACAAAATCATTTCCAAAGTCATAGCTACCAGACCGAAGCAAATTCTTCCCATGTTCATCTCCGGAGAAAACGGGTTACGTCAAGGAAGGAAAATCTCGATGGCATCATTTTAACCCACGAGGTCATCCATTCCCTAAAGATCTCCAAAAAACCGGTATGCTTCTCAAAATTGATCCGTCCAAGGCTTTTGACAAACTCAGCCTAGGGATTATATCAAGCTAGTCCTTACAGTTTGCGGCCGCGTCAAACTTGGGTCCGATGGATAATGAGCCAGATATCCTCCCTCTTTTATCCATTCTACTAACATCATACCTTTCCGCAACCTTCAATCCCCTCCGCAGGAATAAGACAAGGGGATCATTTCTCGCCCTTCATCTTCATTATTATGGTAGAAGGCCTGAGTCTCCCGGTAAAAGGCCTTTTCCACTCACGTACCCTTCCGGCATTCATCTCCACACCCCCCCCCCCTATCTCCCACTAACAATGTGTGGACGAAAACATGATAATGGGACACCCCTCGATCCAAGAATCCGCAACCTCAAATCTCCGCTCAACTACTTCTCCGAAGCATCCGGCACAAAAGTCAACCGAAAATCTCAAATATTCTTCTTCCACACTCCCCCTATCACCCAATGCAATATCACCCACATTTGGGCTTCACCATACCCTCCATGCCTTCCAAATACCATGGAGCCCCTCTCATAGACTCAACCATAAATCACACATCCTAGAGAGCTACTGCGAGATAATGGAAACCAAATTATCCAATCGGACCCACCGTCTCAACATAGTTGGATGCATGGTTCTCATCAAAGAAGTCCTTCGCCTCTACCCATCGATCTCTTCTTTGTTCTAGTTACACCAAAAATGGGTCCTCAAAGCCATGCATTAACCCGCAAATGAAAATCCTTTCAGAGGAACTAAAATGAAAAACAAATGGGCATTAGTCAATCGGGAAAGAGGTCCGCAAACCGAAGTACCTGGGTGGACTAGGTTGAGAGAACTCCGAGCACATCAACAACATCATGAGCAAGTATATGGTGGAAATGGGTATCCAACCCTCACACACCCCGGGAAAAACCTATGAAGGAAAATATGCAAGGAATTGGCCCAAGGAGGACCTAATCTAATTCAACATAGATCCGGAGGATCCCAAAGTTGGAATGTTGCCACCACCAAAAAAAGTCGATCCAAACCCATAGCTTCTATGAACTCGCATAAAGGCACTCGTCGTACTTTGGGAGGATTCTGAGTAATGAAATGCCCAAACATTTCATCAACTTTTCCGTACCCCTCTAGAGCACCATTTTGTAGGAACGACAACATAATCCGCATCCAAGATTTCTCCGGACCAATGAAATAACTTAGGGCTACAAGACCTAACATACGTATAAATGGAAAGAATATCGGAACAAATGAGAATCACAAGAGACATTCCAGTGAAAACTAATACCAAAAGAAGAATCGCAGCCTAGTAGGATCCGTTATTCTTTGATGGGGCCATACCCAGTGGAAACTACTCCACCAAGGCCTACAATCTCTTACAACAATAGAACCCGCATCCTACCAATCAAATATGGAAGAAGATATGGACTCGCCAATCTTTGGCCCAAAGTAGCTACCTTTCTATGGTTGCTCAGCCAGATGACACATCCTCACATGGGAGACCCATTGAAACAAGGATTTGTTGGACCCTCAAGATGCCCTCTTCCAGAAGACCATGAAACCATCGATCATTTGTAGGACCTCTCACCCATATCCAATGCCCCGTGGACAAGATTGAAACTCTATCTCGTGCGTTCCAACTGAGAAAGGGTAACATCATCAACACCATCTAAAAATGGACACATAAACCCTACTCTAAGAACTCCCTGAATACTCTGCGCCTGATTCCGTGCCCAATTATCCGGAATATATGGAAAGAAAGACACAATAGGATCTTTAAAGACAAGGCCTTCAATCGAGAGAAAATCCTGGCAAGGCTACACAATAACCTCACATAAATGCTTGCTATGACTCCTTGGGGTAAGGAAGACCTCTCGACAACTACCGTTGAATGAAATATTTGGAACAACTACATGAGCATCAAAACCCTTTGGAAAACCCCCGTGAATGCTGAATAACCAATGCACCCGAACAATGGAATCCCCCACCAACTCGGTTTCTTCAATGTACCCTTGACGAAGCCTCCAAAGGCAACCCCTGAATTGGGGCTGGATTCGGAGGTATCTCTGCGTAGACTCCTATGGAAAACCCTGCCTTCTACGAAACTGGGATGGGACAATAACAACTCTAAGGGAGTTAGAGGGGCTTGTCCAGGCATCAACAAAGCCATTGCGTTCAAATTTTTTCCATTGGAAATGGAGAGAGGCTCACAAATCATCACTGTTGCCACCGTATTCTTCATGGCTACCCCTCCTCAAATGTCTCCACTAGCCGGAGGCTCGCTAATTGACTCAAACTCCCGAGTCACCAATGCTACAAAATCACATGGCAATATCATTTCACCATGTGTGCGTAAAAGAGAACACCGTTGGCGTATCTCCTAGCCAACAAGGGTGTGGAAAGCCATAACACGCCGCATTAATCTAATCCCTCCCAAATTAAGGATGAATCCTTACGCATGGAATGCCAACTTCCCTATCCAAAAGGATCATCCCTCCCCGATGCGAGCATTACGCGAACACATGAAAACGTTCACTCCCACATGTGGTGCCGATGAAGATCCGAAACGCACGCTTCCCCCGAAATGGAACCACCCCTAAGGTAATAATCGCATGAGGCCATGAAGGCACGGCCGACGAAGATACACACTGTCAGCAATTACCCTCGGTGTAGGAACCTCCCCTCGTAATCATTCGAATGGAGTTCGCATGTACATGATTCAATGCCATAACTCAAGCATATGCTATCACATGAGAACTATCGTAGCATGCACTCGAGAGTGTGTCACAATAATGCACAAGATTTCGCATCAGCTACGTTCAAAAGGGAGGCCCCTCCGTATTGTGTCAATCATATTTGCCCTTCTCGATCCGCAGCCTCTTCGCCCCTTAGCCATTCTACTTCGCTCACCACTTGCATGCTCCACCACATGCCCCTCCCCCTAGCGCCAGTCGTTGGGCACCCTCTCGCCTGCACACCTTCCGTACTCCGCGCCCTCCCCTTGCCTCCACCATACCTTACTATTTTTTCCGCCGCACGCTCCCAAAGAACAAGCCTCAGCCGAGCACCCCCACCTCGCGCACCACCCCGCCTATGGTACAGCACCAACTACCTTCCTCACCGCTTCCCGTACTAATCACCTCCCCCCCAAAGAGAAAATTTCCAATCCCTTTCAACTCCTTTGCTCTTTGTTTTCTTTACTCTCCCAAGGGTTCCCGTATCCGTGCTAAAGGACACCGGGGGTAGCCAAAGAGGCGCGTTCCCAGGACGCTGGCCGCCGAGGGCCAAACAATCGTTTGGAATCCTTTCGAGAGCTCCTATTTTGGCAGCCATGCTAGGGATGCTCCATAAAGGCTCTCGACGGCTCAGAGGAGAGGCCCCTTCTCCTCAGAAAACGCAAGGTAAGGGTACCCGAGAAATCCACCATCGCGCACTGTGAGCATCCCATGCCTCGTAAAAATTAAGCCTCTTCCCTGCTTAGGCCGTGGGGAAGATATCGATGTATGGATTATGGACTCAGAGGGTGTTTGAATGCTTTAGCATCAGATGTGCCGAGTATCCTGCCGCTTCCATTCTTTGCGCACTCCGTCTAAGGCCCCCGGTACACACCCACAAACTCGAGGAGGAGGCCATAGCGTAGGAGTACGGTTGTTGTATCGAGGAGGAAGACTCCAACATTGAGGACAACAGAACACCAAGTGACTACGTGCTGCTTAGCTCTTTTTACTTTCTTCGGTATTCCTACCATATTATAGAAATTTCATTTACAAGTGCCACGAGAGACATTTTGTAATTTTATGTCTAATGTTATCGTAGTCAAGCCCAAGGAGGAGCCCCATACTTGCGCTACTTTGAAAGTAATGAAGGCCGAGATTGGATAAGCGCAACTTACCAACTACCGTAGCCTATGTAATGTTTTTTTACTTGAATTAATATAGTTTAGCCTAACTTGCCCAAATATATATATATATATATATATTTCTCTCTATATTCTTCTAATTCCACAATTTAAACAATTTAACAAACCAATAATTAAATAATACACACAAAGCATTCTCGTTAGAAAATAGTAAGATACTTTAAAAAATTATTTTTATTTATATAAATATATAATCAATTAATGTTTAAATGAAATATTATATTGAAATATAATCATAATATGTAGGAATTATATAATTATATACTTCTATATTTTAGTTAAAATTTAAGATAACTTAAAAATTTATAAAAATAGTTATTAAATTTTAATATCAATATAAAAATATATTAAATAACCGTAATAGTTAGTTGTTTCCAATTTAGATAAAGCGTTATAAAATATTCTATGAAAACAATTAATTAATAAAGTGAGAAGGATTTCTAGGATGTTTAGCCTCTTTATTTAAAATGTCTAAAATAGTTTCGTTGCTTATAATTTAGATAAATCGTTATAAAATATTCTACTAAAACAATTAGTTAATTAATAGTGACAAGGGCTTCATAGCATGTTTAACCTCTTTATTTAAATAATTAAAATAGTTGGTTGCTTATAATTTAGATAGATCATTATAAAATATTCTACTAAAACAATTAATTAATATTGAGAAGAGTTTTATAGGATGTTTAACCTCTTTAATTTTTAATTTCTAATTCAATAGAAGATAAAATTAAATTTTGAAGGTACTTAACAAAATGATATATAAGATTTATATTTAATTTTTAAATATTAATTTTATATTAAGAATTTAATTTATAGAAATTATTTAGTTTTTACCATATATATATAATTTGTCTTATATTAAAATATTTATAGAGTGAATATAATTTTTTTTTCTTTTTTTTGCAAGCTTGTGTGGTTCCTTCTATTTTTTATTAATAAAGCTCAGTAAAATATACAAAACTAGCACTTCAACTCCGTCTACAGAAACCAGGTATTTTGGCCACGAAGTTCAAAGTACGTCAACCAAAACATAAAAAGCCTTAACATTCCATACCATATTCATCAATACTTAATATCTGGGTTGAGAGACAACATCATATACAAAAAGTGAGCAACTACTAAAAAAGAAGGTAAGACATTGGATCAAGAAGACCTTAATCTTCCTCGCATTCCACCGGCACCGGATCTTTGCGCAGGGCCCCCGTTAAGTCAACTGACCCCCCAATGCATGTACTTAATTTCCTTCTCCAACCTTCCAAGCCTCGCATATTGATGCAATTGACGCAAAATTGATTTCCGAATGTTCCTATTAATATCCGCCAAGGTTGATTCTAGCCGTGTCTCTACTATCGACATAACTACCTCGGGCTAACAAGCATTTGATTAACCAATAAGTTCTAATAGATTGTCGAAACAAAGAGGTTCTACCGAGTGTGCCTGTGGTCATTAATCACATTCCGCATATCCTCCGAAGCCACGTCATCTTCCCCGTCTATGTTACTTAACCCCGCTCTCAACCATAAATATGGGAACGAACTAAAATTTGGGATTTTCGCCATAAAAGTTTGAACTAGTGGTTCCGCATCATGTCGTTACGTACTCTTTCCTCTTTTCCTCGGTGTATTTTGAAGAAGGCTGTTTGGGTTCTTTTCCTCCGTGCCAGGCTTCCTTCCTCTTTTAACCATTTTAAAGAAACCTAACAAAATCTTCTAAAACTACCATCCAAACAACAACACCAATCGCATTCACAGATGAAATGTAGGCCGCAGACCGAATAGCAATTCATCTCCCAAGTTAAGCTCCGTGAGAAAGATAAGAGCTAAACAGATAGGATGTACACTACTACACCTAAATGTGAGCACGAAGAGATCAAGCACAACCCAATGACTAAATCAACTACCAAAGACCCAAAGATCAGAACTAACATAAAAGACTCCGTAAGGGAAAATGACACTTCGGAACCCTAATTTGAGAATTGCAAAGAATAAACATACGTAGGAGACGCATAAGCTTTGCATGAGAATCCCCGATGTTCTAGAAAGTTTCCAAGCACAGAAAGGACCTAATTGCTACCCATTCTCGCTTATCTATAGAGAATTTTTTATCGCAGAGAACAACCCATCTTAAAACCCAAATACTACAATATAGTATTAAACCTTCACGAAAACCACTAAGATGCAACAACCCAAAATTATAGTATAATTCAATTACCATACTCCTAGCAATACCAAAGATCAAACGAAAGAAAAAGACCAAGACGAAGTTGCACATAGAGATTTGGGTGACATACCGTAAACTCGTTGAAGAAGAAATAGCATACAACCAACTTCTTGAACCTTTCCGCATAAGTTCATACCAAAACCGACCAAACCTCCATTCAAACAAATCATCTAAGAAGACCATTACCAATATTCACAAACCATCCCGTAGAGCAAAATCGTGGCCGAGAAGGTAAGAATGGAGATACATACCACTTTATCTACCCAAGCCGGCTGACCTCCCCGAAACTCGCTCGGTGTAAAAACCGCAAGCGCTACCAACTTTGAACAGTTAACCTTTAGAACAAAAACCAAACAATGTCATGCCAATTAACCTTACCTTCCTTATCCCGCACCGACTCTTTTTCCAAGACTCTTCTCGACATCCCCGCCGGGCCGACCCGTATAGAGTGCCTCCTAAGTGTACAAGGCATTAATTATGGCTGGTGCCGCCAGAGGTCCGTCGAAAGTATCCTCCCAAATGGCCAGAAGGAAGCCGTTGCCACCACGTGGTGGCCGTCCTCCCCACGCGTCAACCAAGGGTCCCGTCACATCGGGGTAAGCCTCTCTCTACCCCTACCACACCTCGATCGAGATTTTTTCTTTTTCTTTTAATTATTTTATCTCTTCAAATAAAATATAAAATTATGTAACCTAACATAAACATATGAATATTTTATTTCTAATCGAAAGTGAAAACAAAATTATTTATGTTTATATAATAACAAGCATTATTTTCATTTAAAATCAATTTTATTTCATTTTAAAAGAAATAAGTTTCAACTTAATATTGCTTTATTTTTTATTTTCTTTTAAATAATTAATATATATATATATATATATATAATTCCATTTTTCTACATATTTAACATTTTGTTTTATGCATTCATATTTTTATGTTTGAAATGTTAAGAACAGTGGAATTTATCTATTATTCAAGAATGCTTTTGATTCGATATATTTTTTTATAAAATTCCAAAGTGAAAATGACTTGTAATGTAGGTTTACCAATCTCGTTAATATTTGAAAAAGGCTTTGTTTACCAAGTTGCAAACTTTCTTGAATAGTCAAAAGTTGTAGGAATATGGTAAATTTTTCATTTGATAGCAATTTTAATGTTTGAAACATTTTAAACATGTTTTTGATTGTACAAATAGATTCAGTAGCCATCAAAAACATTTTATGCATTCAAAATCTTGAAACTTACAACTATAACTTGAATTTACAAAAAAAATTATAAAATTTTATCAAAATCATACTAAAACTTCCATCGCATAATTTTCCAAACAAATTTGAAACCTCATTAAAAACTACAACTTTAAAAAACCCTTTACAATCATCACGTTTTTCTCCCTCCTCGCTAACTTGCTGCTTTGGTGTTAGTCGTTGATCCATTAAATCCATGCTCAACGTCACCCAGGCCAACCAATCCTTGTCCTTATATCTTCACTTTCCACTAGAGAAGCTTCACCATAATTACAAGTCATGATTTTTCCACCAATTTGCATCCGGTTTTCACATCGCCTTCAACGATATTTATTTTCCACTTGAATACATCGATAGAAAATAAGAATAAGTGGACCATTTTATTTTGTCGGTCTTCAACAAAAACACCCTTTCAGAAATTCCTTTTCAGAGATACGATTTTCAAGAATTCGCCTTCCATTTTCAGAGATACCATTGGATTACCGTTGGAGAAATTCGCCTACCATTTTCAGATATGACATTGGACTACTGTTGGACAATTTTGTCTACTGTTTTAAAAAATTCTCCGTCCTCTCGAGAGTTATTTTTTCTCCCACTGAGTGCATTTCCTCTGCCGAGCAAGACAGAAAATTCTCTCTGAATTTGGTGTAGTAGGCTCAATCGATGACAGAGTTACCGTTTTGCAGAGAGGGTTACCGTTTGCAAAGGTGAATTTATTGGTTTGGTAAAAAATTTGTCTACATTTTCTACAAATTATCTGAATTATTTTAACTCTTGCTAACAAATTTAAGGGATGTTGTTTCAGGGTCTCTAACAATTTCAGCTAGTTAGAGCACGCATAGCAAATGTATCCAGTGAGTAGAGGTAATTTCCTATCAAATTTCATTCTACTCCCATTTTCCATTGCCACGTATTCCGTTAAAAAAATTGTAGTGAGTTTCCGTAATGGTTTCCATTGCCACGTATTCCGTCAAAAAAATTGTAGTGAGTTTCCGTAATGGTGACAAGCGAGTTTCTGCAATGGACCAGTGAGTTGCCGCAATGACACTTATTTGGGTCGTTGTTGTGGAAATTCATTAGTAACCATTGTGGCAACTCACTTGTCACTGGTGTTACATATTTTCAGTGAATTTTATCATGTTATAATAAAAACACAAACAAATTGACAAAGATTAATAGCGATTAGTTGAAAAAATTCTCTCCTAATCATAGTTGGAACTTGTTTGCTTACATGTATCACAAATATTTAATTATTAAGAGTATGGAGAATACATACAAAACTGAAATTTCAAATTTACATTGAAACTTGAGTCACAATTACTTGTTTTAACCATATCACATTTTTTTAACGAGATTAACATTTGTCCAATATTTGAATATGGTTTTAACATTTGTTTTAACCATATTAACTTTTGGTTCTATATTTGAGTCTGGTTTTAACATTTGTATTAGTTATGATAATACTTGAAAATTGTGACAACTTAATAAATTTAACATTGTCTAAGTTAATTGATACTAGAAAACTGTGACAATAGAATAAAATTTTAGAAGTTGGGGGATATTGGGAATAGACAATGATTTTCATAATCAAATCCTTTATAAAAAATATTTTCTTAATTGTTGGCATTTAGTAAAATTTTCATCAATGTTCTCTCTTGTCTGGTTCAAATTAGAATTTTTTCTATTAAATTTTGCCCAAATAAAAAGTATTAATTATATTTCTTAATATATTTGAAAAGGAATACTCTAAACATAATAACATCATAAGAAAAGAAAAGTGTAAATTTGCTATAGAAAAAAAGAAATTATGAGAGGAATTGAAATGAATAACTACATGCTTTGGTACATGTTCTTTGCATTTATTTTCTAAATGCAAATAAATATATTTATAATAAGGAAAAAAGGATAAAATAAAATCTCAGAATGATTATGTAAATTCTTAAATCAAGGATAGATACTTTGAGTGTAAACCTGAAATTTAACCAAGTGAATAATTAGTACAAATATGATGTCTAACTTAACGTCAGCATTAGATTATAACTTCTATAAAAGTACAAAAATAAATATTGTTATAACTTCTACTAAAAAAATAATTAATATTATTATAATTTTGTCTAGAATACAAAAATTAGTATTGTTATAACTTCTCCTAGAATGCAAATAAATTAAATTTGTTCACTTTTTATCATTTGATTATTATTATTATAGTCATGATTATTTCATAAGGTAATTATTTTTCACTAATAAGGGCTAAAAATTTGATAGCATTCAAATTATTAAAAATTGAATGTGGCTTAATATGGCTAAATATGTTCAAGTTATGGTTGAAAAGGATTTATTATGGCAAATATTTAGGTCACTATGGATGAGATGGTTCTCCACATTGGACTTTACTTATAGAGATTATGACTGACTATGGTTCATCATGGTGGTTTATATTTGATAATATTGAAAGTGATCAATCAAGGTTTACAACAACCAACCATGGTGACAATGATTGACTATACTTGACCATCGTTGATTATATTTGACTAGTTGACCATGGTTGACTATGGCTTACCTACAAAATCTAGTAAACATAGATCAACCTAGTAAAGTTGTATCAATGTTAGACATAAGTCAAAATAGTAAAACTAATAAACCTAGGTCAACCTTGTAAACCTAAGGCAACCTAATAAACCTATGTCAACCTAGGGAACGTAGGTCAAACTAGTAACATTAGGTCAACATTGTAAATCTAGGTCAACGTAGTAAACATAGGTCTACCTAATAAGCCTAGGTTAGCCTAATAAACTAGCTCGACCTACTGTAGCTCAACATAGTAAGACTAGGAAAACATAGTAAATTTAAGTCAACCTAGTAAACATAGGAAGTTAACATGCCTTGCAACCTTTTAAAATTATTGTTTAGTAATATATGATTTGATTGACAATATGAAGACACATTTTCTATATTTTCATAAAGAAAACACATTTTCACTCTAAAATAAGTTTGAACTAAAAAAATTTGATCCCTCTCTCATGTTAGATCCTGGATAGATATATGTTGGTTATAATTATTGTAAAAATTAATAATCACTACATTGCTACAAAATTCACAGAATATTCTAATTATCAAATCTATATAAAAATAAATACCATTTTAATTATCAATTTTATATATTAAAAAAAAGAAAATAGAAATTAATAATATATTAATGACAAAACATATTTACTAAATATTTAGCCATTATGAATAAATTCACATAAATAATAAATTTAAAATCCATTTATTTGTAGATATTCATATTTAAATGCACCTAAATGTGTTCGACATTTATTAGGCCAATAAGCCTTTTCTTTTGAATCAATGAACCTTGAATTTTATTAACATTTTTTATTTAAACTCTACATCTATACATCATATGTCTATGCCATATGTCCAAATACAGTTCCAGATATTTGGCCTTCACCCTCCCTCTTCCTCTTACGTTGCCGCCCTTGCTCGGGTGGATCCCTGCACCTAGAAATCCCTTTTCCTATTATGCCTTGTATTACGTACATTGCTGCGGTCGATCCATGCGCCTGGAAGTCCCTTTTTCTGTTACGCTTTCTGTTACACGATTTCCGCACTTGCCAGGTATATCCATGCACTTGCAATTCCATTAGATATCAACCACCTGAGCGCTTTGTGCGTAAGTAGATTCTATTTCTGTGACGAACATTAAAGTCTTCTTATTTTCCTTCAACTCACAGAAGGTGCTGAATATCATCTGCACGAAGCATCCGCATGAGGTCAAGCCATTTTGTTACCACTACCGTTTACTCTTTAGTTTTCATTAAAGATATCGTCATGGTTTAAATCTATAAACCTTAAATTCTTTCCTTTTTTTAATGGAATTAATGGTAGGGTTTGAGTTCGGTTCCTTCTGTGCAAGAGATGGAGTGTCTGTTAAAGACCGAGGCACAACAACTTCACAATTTGATAAACACATGGCACACTATTTGATTGATCTTTTTTGGGGAAGAAATGATTCTTCATGTCCTCGTTCGCCAATTTTGGTCAGAAAAGAAAACATAACTTGGAAAAGTAAACTCAAAAACAGGATGAATCTTTCCACTTATGAAGTCATTTCATATTTGAACTATATTTGTTTAGAAATATTTGTGGAAACTGGAATTGTTCATAAGCTTTCTGTAAAATCAAAATGCAATAGCCATTTAAATTTCATTTTTGAGCTGGATTTGTTCAGAAACCTTTATAAAAACTGGATTTGTTCATAAGGTTTCTGGAAAAAGAATTAATGCAATAATCATTTACAAGTAAATAGAGCCTAAATCGAATATTTTATATTTTAATTAATGTTTCAGATACAGATGTCCAAAGCTACAAGAAATCAAGGCTCCTCGAGAAGATTAGAGCTTCTATTCTATCTTCATGTCGTTATACATGTTAAAATCTGCGACATCCTTATCCTTCTATGATAATTATTCATGAACGCTGACTGTATATCCTTTTAATGTTGTGTTGCTTACTCTGCAATCAATCAGACATTAGCAGTCATTCTGGCAACTGTGAGTGCATTATTATCCATTTTTAAATTCCAAAAAAAGTTCCAGTATACTATGGCTTCAACCCATTGTTGGCATGTTTCAAGTTGAAAGGTATTAAAGTTATGTTTCGATTTTTTTTTTTCTTTTTTGGTTTTTTGTTTATGAATTACAGACAAAGATGAAAAATGGTTTATAGAAAGTTATAAGATGGGATTTGAACTCATAATCTATAAGATGGGATTTGAACTCTTTAAGTTACAGTTAGATGATTGCCCGGAAAAATATCTTTTAGGCAAGCATTTGTTATGCATTTTTGAGTTTTACTTCCAAGCTTTTCAGTATTCTCCTTATTTCTATTGTCAATCATAGGTTTTGGTTAGAAAGGGGATTGGAAAAAATTATTCTCATTTATTGTTTTTATTTTCCATGTGTGTGTGAGAGAGATGCAGATTAAATTCTGCTAAAATTTTATTTTCGATTCTGATGAGAATAGCTCCTATAGACCAGGTACGTCTCCGATGACGTTAAAAGATGAACAAACATATCTCTGTGTTTGTATGTTTACAATTAAATTAAATTTGGCTTTTGACTTGGATGAAAATATGTCTGTATAGGCCAGGTTGGTCTGAGACGACCTTATAAGAAAAGACAAACAAATGACATCTGTGTGAGAGGTTTTAATCTACAGGAGATTTGATTTATGTAGCATTTGCAAGTGAATTTTTCCCTACTACCCATGTGTTTGAATGACTGTTGAAGTTGGAATAATTTTGTAAAGGTTCATGTATAACATGATCAGTGTGAAGATAAAACGAAAATAAAATGATGCTACAAGAGGCTCTCTAGGTGATAAATTTCTAGCATTAAGTTTTTTATTAAAATTTAATTTAGATTAGTTTCCAAAATTAATTTTCATAGCTTATTGTGGCTGAAAATACTCAAAAGGAGTTCATTTCAATTTTAATTTTTAGTCAACAAGGTGTCATAAATTGTGAAAATTGGAATTGTGTTAGCTAATCTTCCAAGGCAATTATTGTTTGCATTAGACAATGCAAAAATAGCGACTAAAATATGAACAAGTTAAATTCTGGTGGAAGACAAATGAACAAGTATCCAAGGTATTTGATTTCGATAAAAATGCAGAGACCCTTTATTAAGGTGAACACTCAGAAATATTTTTTTTTTAATTGTAATATAATGCTTTGGGAGGATGTAATGCTGATAAAGCCAAGATTTTGAAGGAAATTGGAGTTCAATGGGTTGGGATTCCGAGTTGCCATCTCTTTGGTTTAAAATGGCTTGTCAACAAATTAATACATACATAAAGGTTGGTTTTTAAACCTATCTAACATTAGTTGCTTTAGTACTCAAGCGTAATGATTTCAAGCACCAAATATGCATGGTACTAAAATATATGCTTGAATTACCTTGAAAATTATTGTATCATTTTATAAGGCCAATGCTGAGAAGATATCTATATATTCTCTGTGCATTGCACCGTAATTGGAGTAAAGCTCGGAGGATTTGAGTTTATTAAATGGCAGTTAAATCAATTAATTTTCTTTAAAATATTTTCCTTTCCCTAAAGTTAACTGGTTTCTAAATGAATAAAAAGGACATTGTGTTAGACAACCTTACAATGCATCTATTGATTTTCTTCTCACAACGCAAAAATAATGCGTAGAATATGAACAAGTTAAATTATGGTGGATGACTAATGAAGAGGTAGCTGAAGGATTTGATTAAGATAAAATCTGGACTCTTTATCAAGATTAACACTTAGAAATTTATCTTATTCTAAGATCATGCTTTGGGAGGATGTAATGATGAGAAACTAAAAATTTGAAAAAGAGTGGAATTTTTAAATAGGAATGTATCTGCACGGTGTATTACACTTGAACTGGAGTAAAACTAAGAGGATTTAAGCTTATAAAATAACAGTCCAATCATTTTATTTTTATTTAAATTTTCCTTTTCTCTAAAGTTAAACGGTCACCAAGTCCATTGATGATACTCAAAAAGGAACTTTTGAAGCTTGAATGAAACAACTTTGTGGGATGATGCTTGAATGGAATACCCAAAAAAAGTTTTAGAAATAATAGTCTATCGGAGCTTCCAATTTTTGTAGGAACTATAGATTCAGAGGATTTGCTTTTCCTCTACAATGCTATTATATTTTTTAAATGAGATGTCCATGGTTGGAGTTTTATTGCATATCTTCATTTGAGGGGAAGTTTTTGATCTACCTTCTTATTAAATTGATTTCATGATTGAAAATATGTTGTCATTTGTTTTTGAAATGATTGTCTTCAATGCCTAATATTTCTTATCCATGAGAAGTAATGGGTTTAATAAATACTTATCTATTTATCTTTCACAATTTAGAAGGAAAAATATAATTATTGTGTAGGCCTCTTTAAAAGGTTTATTTATTTGTTTTCAAAATGCTAGCTAATAGCCTAGATATGGGTTGGGTTAAAGTATTATGAAGATATGAAATGAACGATTTACTCCTCTCTTTAAGATCTCCTTTGATGTGAAAATTATTACTTTGTCAAATTTTGTTACTTTGCAGTCGAACCACACTATTTTAAGCAAGAAAGACATTCTTCAACGTCAAAAAGAAGCTATAACAGATCGAGCTTTAATTTCTCTCTTTAACATCTCCTTTGATGTGAAAATTATTACTTTGTCAAATTTTGTTACTTTGTAGTCGAACTACACTATTTAAAGCGAGGAAGACATTATTCAATGTCAAAAGGAAGCTATAAACACTGTTTCTATAGTGCTTTCTATATCTACAGTGGAGGCTAGAATTCTTCTGGTCACTTCAAGTAGTAAAGTATCATATTATTTTAATTTTTAAATATAAAATCGACCTTTAACATCATTGAAAATACTTTATTGTAATATTTGTTTCAACTTTTGTTTCACTGACAACCTTTCTACATATCTTTTTGTATGAAAAGATATCCAATTCTATTCTCTCTTCCATTTTATTCATTTTGGAACAACAAATATTATTCTATAGTTACTTCAAGTTTTCTAGTTACTAGTATCTGTTGCTTTATATTCTTTAAGCTTCTTTAGCACTATTGTAATTTTTGTTGAACGTGCATTCAACCATGTAGTTACTAGTATCTGTTGCTTTATATTCTTTAAGCTTCTTTAGCACTATTGTAATTTTTGTTGAAAGTGCATTAAGCCATGTAGTTACTAGTATCTGTTGCTTTATATTCTTTAAGCTTCTTTAGCACTATTGTAATTTTTGTTGAAAGTGCATTAAGCCATGTCTTGGTGGTAGTAGAACAACCCTTTTGGAAACATCTTGACTTTCACTTGTTTTGTCATTGGCATGATACTTCTTAAATTTTATACATTAATTCTTTCAAGGAGCTGGAAAAAAAAAATCCTGTACTTTCCACCCTTTTTATGTCATTGTCTTTAGTGGTTTGATTTTGATGTTGTCAGTCTATTTATGTTGGCTCTCCTCTGCCACAAGCGGGCTTCCACCCTTTTTATGTCATTGTCTTTAGTTGTTTGATTTTGATGTTGTCAGTCTGTTTATGTTGGCTCTCCTCTACCACAAGGGGGCTTCCATAGAATAGGATTACTTGAGCTTATACAATTAATTCTTAGGTGAAATGAAGGGATGGCTACAACAAAAGGAATTACAAAGTTTAAGGAAATAAGATGGATGAATGGACCAATGACTATTTTTTTTTCCATTTGGCATATGGGATCAAATCAAGGTTTAGTGGGAGACTATCCTAATGGGGAATAATGGCCATTGAGACCGAAATGTACTAAGCAACAACCATTTCCTTGCTGACCCAAACTGCATAAATTTAGCTAAATAGATTACTAGTCAAGATAAACTCCAATTCTGCATTTAGCCAAGCGTAGAGAAAGAATGTATGCATAAACAACATCTCGAGGATAGCATAAAGGAAAAAAAAGAATATCATTACCAAATTCACTACTTCATAAACCCACTACTTCATAAACGTGTGTCGATTTAATTCCAACAATATGATAGAGCATTAAGATCTACAAGACATTCTCATTCACAAAGCATTTTCATTAATCCTCCAAAGGCATCCAATAGATATTCCATTAAGCTCCAAGAGATTTCTCCCAAATCCAACCATATATCAAATGAAGAGAACAAACCCTTATATTTCAACTCTTATCTTCTCAACAATAAAGAAGTGCTTGTTTTTCAAGATTTATTTGTTCTACAAGGAATAACAATAAAATAACAATTTTAACAACTTCATTACCGAAAGTAACAATTGTGTTGAGATCCACATTCTTCTTCAAGAAGAAATTATAAAACATCCAAGGAAAACAAAGTCAAGTCAAGAAAACATCCATGTGACAAGTCATCAATAATCAAATAATGAAGTTTGTTATGCATTATTTTATTTATTAAATATTATATTACATTATAGGCTTATTTATGGCTTATGGCATTATGGATTAAAGGAGAAATTATGGTATTATGAACTAAAAAACAATGATGAAGTTATGGGTTAAGAAAACAACTCACTGATGCTTAAGAAATGTAAGGACTATAAGTACTTTATTGAAGATTTAATCTGCAACTATCATCAACTTATATGGTTGGCATTGGATGATAACACCTCTAATCATTTTAGACTACCTCAAAGCATTCATTCGCTTGGGATTAGCGTCTACTAGATTCAAACTTTTATTTCACATGGTTTTTTGTCTTAACCAATAAATTTGTCTTTGGAAGAGAGAATTAGAATTGTTAATATATTAATTATTATTTGCTTGATTATCCAATTTAAAATAGATTTTTTTCAATTTAATAATCCTATGGACCTCTCTTTGCACCTTTTAGGACAATTTCTAGTTTACGCTGTAAAGCGTTTTTATTTGAAAACAACTTTGCTAAACTGTGACGTGTAGCAATGTACATCATTGATTTTCGTGTTAGACGATTGAAACAATGTGTACCTTGGGATTAAATACTGTTACAGAAAAGAATTGATAAAAACCTACTCGAAGAAACCATGAAGCCGCCGAGGAGAAATGAAACACTGTAGAAGGCGGGCGCGATGAATACGTGGAAATTATATTAGAGTTGCAGTAGCAGTTGTGGTGGTTGCACAACTGGTAGCAATAATATGTTGGGATGTTGTGGGTGTGGCTGGTGTGGAATTTCCTAGGGAGGCGCTGGCCACAGAATCTGGATATCTGAGTGTAGAGGGAAAGAAAGGTGCTCAGATATTTTATGCGTGCTACGAGGCCATCTCACCTCCAACTGAGTAGCAAAAGTCTGAAATTCTGATTCTGCGTGGCTGCAAGGAGGTCCTGGTTGCTCTGGTATGATCAGAAATTTCTTCGAATTAGGTATCTGGAGAATCGAAGGACTAGATCTGCGTTTGGATCAAAATACTGCACCTTGGAATCGTTTGTTTGGCTTATTTTTTGGACAGTTCCATTGGAAGCAGATTCAGTATTGCCCTTTCTGAGGATCAAATTCCTACGAATCAAGAAGAGGTTGCCAAGAATTTTTACACAGCCCTACAAGGGTTTTTCAATTTGAAACCCCTATTTCGTGGGCGCCAATTTTATGTATCAGGCGAGAGCTATGCGGGAAAGTATGCTCCATCTCTGGGCGTGTATATGCTCAACAAGATCGACAAAAAAATAGGGGAGGAGGGCAGGGCATTGACATTGCGACTGCATGGACTGGCCATTAGTAATGGATTAACCCATCCCATTTTGCAGGTCCAGTCGCATGCTTCTGTTGTTTACACTGCAGGGCTCATCGATTCTCTAGAAAATTTGTGCCTTGAAATTCTGTAGCAGGAGGCAGCAAATCTAACCGGGCAGCAGAAATGGCAGGATGCCCGAATTTCCAGAAATCATGCCCTTCGACCGCTCAGCAATGTTACAGGCCTTGCCATTCTGTATGACATTAGGAGGACGCTCCCCTATTATACCTCAGAGGATGGCACCGATTTCCTGTACTACTTCCTCAATCAGACTGCCATGAAACAAGCGTTGACGGCAGATGTGAATACCGAATGGGGGGAATGCAGCCAGACAGTGGAAGATAAAATGGGCGAAGATGTGATGAAGAGCAGTAAGTGGATGGTCGAAATCCTGGTGCGGTAGAGGCCAAATTTTCATTGTGATAGATTAAATTAAAGCTCTGTTCTGCAAGCCCTATTTTCCCTTCCATGCTTTCTCAGTTTGATCGAAAAATTCATTGCAATATCTCCCCAAATTTTGAAGATTGTGACTGATTTAGTGCAATATCTTCCCCAATTTTGAAGATTTGTCTAGGTTTAATCATCAAAATCAAAACAGGTCATGAGTTTGATGGATTTGAAGGAGGACCCGGAAAAGGGAGCTGTGGGGTTGAATGGCGATGTGAAGCTGCCTCTATTGCGCAAGGAACATGGGAAAGAGTACTGAATCAAGCTCACTTTGCTTATCTGAAATTCATTTGTTTATTTGGGTGAAACTATCCAAGGTAATATTACCATGGTAATATTGTACACGGTACTGTGTGTACAGACAAATTACAGCCAACCTTCTATTCTTCCACGATGCTGAGAAGTGAGATAAATTACATCGAACTTTCTATTCTTCCACGATGCTGGGAAGTGACAAGAAAGGGAAAATTAGTATTAAGAAGAAGAAGAGAGGAACATGAGTTATCCGAAGAAAAGAAAGAAGCTTCAGATTTTTTGTAAATATATTTTCTACCCTCCTACGTTTTTTTGCTTCTTCTACAATTGTTGCTATGTACATTTATTCATATACAACCCTTAAACCTAGACAAAGTTTGTAAAGCACATGTTCCCATAAATTTGAATGGATTGTTAGCTTAGGTGGAAACTTTCCTAAGGTTAATTTTGCACTGCTTACCCTCATCCATTTAGGAGAAACTCATCTTAACCGCAGATCATTTCCCTGAGGTTGGGAAGCTCCAGGTTGCACACATCTGAAAGTTCCAATATGTATTATTGTACTGGTTTCCATAATTAATAAATCCAAGATTCATTCATGTAGTAGTAACTCACAAACATAAAACTTGATGCACATCGTTGAGTTGGATACACTTCATATAAAAATGCATTAATTTTCACGAATTTAGCAGAAATCATGGTTCCCCTCATTGTTCAGCAAGCATTCATCGGAACTCTGCTCAGAATGTTGAATGACAGGTTCACTACTCTCAAGCTTATATATTTGCAAGGTTATGGATAGGAACTGTCATCCAATGTTTTGAATGAACAGGGAGTTCTGAAAAATGCATAATTTTTATGTTCATGGTTCCATTTTTATCATGCTTCCACCATGCACAAGGGGTTCTCTGAAAAATCTGAAAGTCTCTATGAGAACCATAAAATTTGGTCCACTAGATTCTCCAAAGAGTGGCAGGAAAATGTGCATTTTGGATGAATTTTATTTAGTCATAACTCCACCACCACCTCTCTTTTTTTTCAATTGAATTTTAGAATGAATTTATTTATGTCATCAGCAAACCCATAAAATCTATGAGACAGAATTAAAAAGCATAAAAAAAAAATTTAAAAATTGTGAAAAATATTCTAAACTTTATGTAAAAATGCACTCATTTCAGATGATGGATTCAGACATAAATTATTCATGTGGTTAGCAAAATCTTATAACATCTATAGGCCAAACATGTATAACAAAAAAAACACATTGTAAAATTTATCATTTCAGGTGATGGATTCAGGCAAAAATTATTCATGTGATCAGCAAAATCCAATAAGATCTATAGGCCAAACATATATAACAAAAAAACACATTGTAAAAAAAAAAATTAACTTTATGTTAAAATGTGCACTAACCAAAAATCCTCGTTCCACCTCAATTATGGTTCAGGGCATGGTTCTACAATCAGAGGCAGGGTTAACTCAGAAAAATCTGAAACAGCTTATACTGAAAAAAAAATTCTTTGCTGAATTCTTACCAGGATGACCAGAAAATTTCTATTGTGCATATAATTTATCGAACCCCAATCACCCCACCTCCATCTCCTTCCTCAGTACAGCCTGTAAGATTAATGAGACAATAAAAAGGTATAGTACAAAAATTGGAAAAAATATATATATATATATATATATATATATATGTATATATATATATATATATATATATTCTTTTTGTGTATATTTGTAAACCGTCAATGCTAAACTATTAAATCCCGCATTATCTAATGAAAAATCGTTTGGCTTTAAGCCAAATTTATCCTAAATACATCTTAAAATAGAAACCAATGTAAAATGGCCATTATTTTTACTTTCTTCCAGTTGTGTTAATTTGGACCTTTAGACTGAAATAGACAGTCCTATGAACATCAGGTGCAAGAAGGTATTATATCAAGTTTTCAAACTCAAAGATCCATTTATAATTTCCAAAAGTCTCCAATGAAAAAGCTGAATAGATACTTTCATATAAATGTAACTTTGATACCCTAATTCAGACTAAGCTAAGCTTAAAGGGGTAGGTTAAAAAAATCTTGTTCATAATGTTATTAATTTTATTCTCTGTTAACAATTATGAATCAGAAATAGAAGATATTATAGCAAATTTTCAGCAAATAAAAGATATTATACCAAGTTTTCAGCAAATATTTGTTAGTATAATAATGTTTAAAATAATTCCTTTTAATTACCAATTTGTTTTCTATCTTTATCTAATCAACTATGATTTAGCTATGGTAATTTAATGTATTGGGAGATATTGACTTTTCTATTAAATTTCTACTACATTTACTAATAGCACTTTTTTTTTCATCAACTGTTGCAGGAAGCAATCTGGAAGAGAGTTAAGGAATAGAGTTTCAGTGAACAAAAGGAAGGTGATCAAATATGCGAACCAAAAATTTTAATTTTAGTGAGCAAGTGCATGCTATGATTGTTTTGGCACCATCTTTTTCCTGGGAATTGGAAAAGAGGAAATATAAGCATAATGCCATGCTCGATAGAATAATCCTAGAAAACATTCCAATCTCTCTTTAATATTTCCATATTAGACTGAATTCTTACCAAGATGACCAAAAAAATGTCTATTGTGCATAAACTTTATCGAATCTCAATCACTGCAATTCCACCTCCTTCCTCCGCAACTCCACCTCCTTCCTCGGCGCAACGTGTAAGATTAATGAGTACAAAAATTGTAAAAAAATCTGCATTTCAGCAGTGATTTACATTCCTGTTGTATCTTCTTGTATATTGCCAATGCTAATTCTTTAAAATTCCAGAACATTAAAATTTAATAAACTATTAAATCCTCCATTATCTAATGAAAAATCGTTTGGCTTTAAGCCAAATTTATACTAAATAAATTTAAAATAGCCAAATTTATATTAAATACAACTTAAAATAGCAGGCAATTTAAAATAGCCATTATTTTTACTCTCTTCCAAGTGTGTTAATTTGGACCTTTAGACTAAAATAGGCAGGCCTCATATTCATCTTTATTTTCTATTTTTTTGGGGTAATTTCTTTTTGGAAGTGGATATATTTGCATTTTTTAAAGTGAGGAAAGCCCTTTACAATTTCTGTTGTCCTATTAATAGTATTTTTATCGTTGTATGCTAATTTTTTTTTGAGAATTTGGGGTTGCATTGACACTATTAAGGTGCATTTACAATTTAGTATGATAAAAATGTTAGGCTTATTTTTCTATTAAAAAATATTATAATACTTATAGTAATTCTATATGTTAGTCAAAATTGCCAAATATAAATATAAATAAAATTAAAAGTTATAAAATGTTGGCTTAATATAAGGATGGATATATAGAGATAAGAAGAGAACTTCAGAATTATACATATATAAAAGAATTATAAATGTGATATTTACATTAAAAATATTGTTACCCCTCTATTCATTTGCAAGGAGGTTTATATTAAATCATTAATGAATTTGAGTATGAATTTACACCTAAAGAAATTTATTCCATCTATGTGCTTAATAGATGTGGAGTTGAGAGTAATATGTTCAGCATAAAATTTTAACCCGAAGTTAGTTGTCCATATTTAGTTCCCCTTTTCACCACAAACCCCCTCTTCACTTCTATATCTGGATTCTAAATGGAGGGCAGCTCAATAACTAATTCAATATAACTCAATTGGGCTTCAACATCAATCTATTTGAATTACAAACTAATTAAACTAACTCAAAGATTCATTTATAATTTCCAAAAAACTCCAATGAAAAAGTTGAATAGATACTTTCATATAAATGTAACTTTGATACCCTGATTTAGACTAATCTTAGAGGGGTAGGTTAAAAGAATCTTGTTCGTAATGATATTAATTTTATTCTCTTTAACGGTTATGAATCAGAAATAGAAGATATTATACCAAGTTTTCAACAAGTATTTGTTAGTATAGGAAGAGTCTCCTTAGGTTATAAAAAAACCAATTTTTTTATCCAAACAATTCTCCAAACCCATAATTTCTTTTAAATAAAATAATTCATATTTTTTCCTCTATACTACTATTTCCTATGTTATTGCTTTACAGTGTTTCCTTTGCAACATCTAGTGCAATTGCTAGTTTATTTATTTTAAAAATGGTTGAGATTAAATATGTAATATTCTTCGTCTAAAGTGTCTAAAGTGCTCGAGCTACCGCTGCATGAAAAGGAACACGAACTCTTGTAATTAAAATTAATTAAAATCATTCTCAATAAATAATGTTACTATCTCGTGGTGTGGAAATGCGAATGCGCCAACAATATATTTGACCCATGATACTATAGGAGGCAATACTTCAAGAGAAATAGTTGAATGCAATGTTGGATTCAAAGGGCATCATTTCAATTGACAAAAGAAATGCTTGCTTTTAAAATCCTTTAGTGTTCTTGCTATTCAATACACTGAGTACTAAGGTGTTCTTGTTATTCAATACACTGAGTACTAAGGTGTTTATAGAGGTTGTTTGTGTTACATTTACTTTGAATATCTTGATAACTATGGTAAATTATGCCTGCAATGAAAGAATGGTGTTATTAGTCCCGCCGCTAGGCTGGGACTATAGTAATCAAAATGTACGAGTTAGCATTAGTTTCAGCAGCTTATTTTCAATGCGGTCGTGAGTAATCAAGTTTTATCCAAGGAATCAAGTTTTATCCAAGGTTTTAAGCTGGAGATGTATGCAATTGGGTTTATAGTCTTATTGGCCTCTTCCCGAGGCGGGGAGGCTAAACCATATAGTATAATGGCATTGTGATCCATACATAAAATGAAACTGAAACTAATGCTGGCATTAGTTCAATAACATTAAATATTATATATATGTCTCTTGGTTAGGCGCATAGCATCTTGGTTAGGCGCATAGCATTGTGGCAGTTGGCATAATAGGTGGCAGAATGCATGCTAGAACACATGCCAAAACGCATGGCTATTACTGTTCGCGATAAACCATCAATTGATGCTATTACTGTTCGCGATAAACCATCAATTGATGGCCCATCAATTTCTAGCGGAGACAGTTATTTTTTAGGCGTCTGGTTATATTTCGTTCCTGGTCATCGTGGGGTGTTATTTTTTGTGTGAGAGATTTTGGAAGATCGTCGAAGCGTGGAATAATGGAGGGTTCAAGGCTTCTATGTCTGCTGCTGGCTTTTAGTGCCCTGCTTTGCGTTGTCTTGGCTGCTGAAACTTTCGTTTCCACACTCAGTGTTGCAGGTAATTGATAAGCCCGTTCACCAGATCATAATATGTGAGTTTTTAACCCAATCTAGGATCTGTCTTTCTATCGGGAATGATATTTCTTTAACTGAGACTTACAATAATTTAAGATTCCCTTGAATGGTTAGTCTAGTCTTGCTTTGAGTTGTCTTTTTTATAAAAATCATTGGCTAATTACACTAATGCCCGTTTGAGCCGCATCAAGGTGTGTGCTTTGATGCTATGATTCACAAATTCTAGTTGATACGTCTCAAAGGCAAGGGTTTCCCTTTGTAAGTTTGTAGTTGCGCTCACTAAGCAGGACCCGCACCAGGCCCAAATAGCTCCAGAGAAAGTATAATTTCAAATTTATATGATGATATATGTGGATATCATCATATGTGAACAATTAGCTATTTTATTTTACACATATCATATATGGATGAGCAGTCTATATGCTTAGATAGTTTATATACTGCACCACCAGTGAAGAAACTAGGATCAATGAATCTGCTGGGACTGGCATTCTGGCTTTCTCACAATGCTAAGCCCACATATTTGTGAAGGGCAGGGGCTTCTATTTCAACATGCACCACCAGTGAAGAAACTAGGATCAATGAATCTGCTGGGACTGGCATTCTGGCTTTCTCACAATGCTAAGCCCACATATTTGTGAAGGGCAGGGGCTTCTATTTAGACAAAGGTCTACATTTATAGTTGCTCGACGAAGAACATAAAGACTAATTAAGATTTAAATAATTTATATTAAAAAACAAAAGAATAACCATATGTCATTTTTGTTTTCAACGCAGATTTAGACAAAGAAAACACATTCCTATTTATAGCACAAAATATTATACAAGTTTAACAAGTTTAACAAGCTTGGTATAAAGCCCTGGTTCTAGACGTACACTATGATATAAACAATAACGGCAGGTTCCCAACCGCAGTGTATGTGCATTGTTTTTGCCATTGAAAATAAAATCACAGACAGATATGGACAGAATTTAGGAATGCAGATGATCACTAAAAAACTCGAGATGCCCAACAGTATTTGTATCAATGGATATGGATGTAGGAAATGATATTCCGTGGCACAGACACAACAGCTTTGCTTACAGAATGGATAATGGCAGAGCTGTTGCTGAATCCGCAAGTGCAAGGAAAACTTCATGGAGAGCTGGAAGCGGTTATCGGGCGGTGGTAGTCCTTGGCACAATTGTGCAAGTTGAATGTTCCAACTGCAAAAGAATAGGTATAACTATCGCTGCAGCAATTGACGCGGATGTACTAGGTATCATAGACAGGCAGAAAGGCATTTTCGATATCCAGATCCTTGTATTGTAAAGAGGTTCAGAGCTCGATATCCAGATCCTTGTATTGTAAAGAGGCTCAGAGCTAGGAAGTCTTGCAATCCGGTCAGCTGAGAAACATTGTTTTTTAAGAGCCTTCGTGCTTTTCTTGTTGCCTTCCTTGCTTCCTGCTTCCCTTCCTTCCTGTATCCTTAGCTTTCTGTCTGCATAGGGTAGGGGGACTGCCAAACAAGGGTATCAAACCGCTATTCTCTTGCCTTTATTCTCTCGCCTCTCGGAGCGAACAGCGAGCCAGGCAAGCACCTGTAAGCCGGCCAAATTCTAAATGACAAAAGTACATTTTGCCATGGACCCACATGAAGGCCACGCCGCAAACAGAAGGTAGTTGCAGGTCTTCGTTTTAAGCAGATTAATTCAAAGTCGATTACTTTCGGTAGTAGCTGACGACCGTCAATTTCTTATGCAAATCTCAATTACGTAAAGTTGCCGTGATGAAACTATCTGTTTTTAAATTAAATGCATGAACTTCACGATCGCAACGCTTTCTCTTCTTTTCATTTTGTTAAGGTGTTCTGTCCTTGAGAAAAGCCTAAGATCAATAGATTCAAAATATTGCACATAAAAATTATTATTTACATTATGTTTTATGGTTTCTAAATAGATTTAAATATTTAGAATTTCCAGTTTCAACTACACATTAAGCTCAAATAATAAGTAACCATAAAGTCCACTCTTACTTAATCATTTAAAAAATAATAATATGATGATATACATTATATTTGTGGTTTCTATGTCAACTTGAATGTTTAGAATTCCAATTTTAACAACACCTTAATCAATAACTTTTTTGGTTTTCCGAATTCCAATCAACACACTAGAAAGTAGGATGATTCCACCTCCACACTAAATACCACTGGTTTTAAGCACTTCTGAACAATCCTGCTCAAAATATTAAAGTGATAAGTATGAGTTATGAATTTAACATCTCATATTCGAAACGACTTCTCTAAAAAGTTCGAGTTTCTTATTAAAACGCTCTCTCCGGGTCTTTTGGCATGTTCAGCGCCCCGCTAAATTCTGAGAGAAAAAAATACTCCAATTTTTCTTTGCGGTCTACTTAACTTTTACGTCACTCCTTGTCTTCAGCGTTAAAATTAGTGATGCCACATCAAAGGTTCTCCGTAGCATGTGACTCTGTGCAAAACGAGAGAAAATAAGCTTTCAGTGAATCTTCATTTTTTTATGACCCGAACAAAAAAAAATTGCTTTCAAGAGAAACCATGCTATGCTTTTTGTCAAGGCACGTGCTAAACATTAACAATTGTACTTTTTAAGATGATAGAAGAATGTGTAGGATAAATATGATTTTTTTTTGCTGATTTTTGCTCAAAATCAGGACGACACCTTGCAATTATAGATGTATCTGGACGAAGCAGAAGGATGTATAGCAGTGGAATCTTCACCATCATGTAAAACTTTCAATAAATTCAACATATCTTTATTTGTAGATAACTTTTTCAACAATATTCATCTATATTCATTGCCATTTATTTATTCGATTTACTAACATCATCAACTAATTAACACGACACATTGAGTATATCATATATCTCAATATATGCTTGATTTCTTTACGAAATAAGCTATAAAGGACTAAAATAGGAAGGAAAAAGACGAAGTACAACAATGTGAAAATGAGAACATTTTCGGCTTTCTGGTTTTCTGTCGAGAGGCATGTTGACGCTAGTCCAAAAACCATAATCAAACACCTTTTGATGACATGAAGACTTGGGAGCTGGTCTATGTTGAGTCGTAGTGTAACTACTCTTTCGAACTTAGTATAGTACCTAGTCATGAATTATGCCATATCATTGATCAAGTGGATCAAGTAATGCTAGACGATTGGCTCAAATACCTTATTCATGTTATTTCAGACATGATTCCTCAATCAATCCAATATCATATCCTGTTTTCTTTCTCGAATATCCGTTACCGTGTTTTCTTTTTACTCAGCGGCAGAACTTGCTGCTTGGCAACCCCTTGTTGTATTATTGATTCTATGAATCAAGTAGGAGAATTACAAATATTTAATGCTCTTATTAATTCTATAAATCCAAGTCAGAGAAAATTTCATTAGAAAGTGCATGAGGATATATATATATATATATATATATATATATATATATATATATATATATATATATTATAAGTAAATGTTATGAGATATTTAAATTTCATTAGTGAGTGCATATATATATTATATATATATATATATATTATAAAGTAAATGTTATGAGATATTATTAAACATTTATTTAAATAACAATAAATAACTTAGTTAAAAAAATTGTTAAAATCAATATACTAATTAATTAATTAACATATTAAAATTAATATATTAAGTAAAGCATAAATACGTAGTTAATAAATTACGCAATATATAGTTATTTTAGTCAACCACAACCACATTAGTCAACATAGCTAAACAAAGTCCCTTTTTGTAGTTTATGTTTAAATAATTGACCATGATCACACTTAGCCGTAGTCAAGTCAACGAAGGTTGACCAAAGCTATTCATTGTCAACCTTTGTCAACTATTGTCATCCTTAATTGCACGCAATCAAGATTTAAAAATGTCTAATAATAACAATATTAATATTAATAAAGTTAATTAATAGTAATATAGAAACATTGGAATCATACACAATGTTTCCAACATTGCAATTTGACAAACATTTTCGCAATGTCACAACCATTGTTCCAATGTTATATTAAATTGAAATTTATCCATCGTCGTAGCGCAACATTGTGAAATATGGTAAATCACATTTAATAATGTGGGCAGTTGTTTAACTGTGATTGAGTATGTTTGACAATCAACAACCTTCAACTTCAGTCAAACATATTTGCCTATTAATATTAATAATCAAACATGTTGTAATGCTAGAATAGTACTAAAATCTATCCAACATCATAATGTTGCATTAAATTAAAATTTATCCAATGTTGTAATGTCGCATTTCAAAATCAGTCAACCATATTCACTTTTGTGGTTGACTATGTTGACTTTTTCCGTTTAAGACATGGACAACCATGGTAGACGATGGTCAACCATAATCAAACATAGTTGAATAAGGACAATAATTGTCAATAATGGTTGAATATGGCCAACCATGATCAACCATCATAAATCACGATGAACCATGGTTGAATATGGTCAAACATGCTCAACAATGTTCAAACATGGTCAATAAATGGTCAACCATGGTCCAACGTCACATTGTGGAAAATTTTGTCTCCATGTTAGAATCAACTACTTGGTCAACCATGATGCGTCGTCGCATTATGACAAAGATTGTTTCAAGATGAAAATCAACCGCTTAGTCGACCATGATTAATCATATTCGATAATCATTGACACATTGCATTAGAAGAAGATTATCCTTTGGTCCAATGTCACATTATGATGACCATGGTCAACCATGGTCCAATGTCGCATTGCGACATAGATTGTCTCAATATGGAAATCAACCATGTTCAACCATTATCCACCATTGTCAACCATGGTCATTCATGTTCAACCATGGTCCAATGTCACATTCGTGATAAATATTGTCTCAATATGAAAATCAACCATGGTCAACCATGGTCCAATGTCACATTATGATGACCATGGTCAACCATGGTCCAATGTCGCATTGCGACATAGATTGTCTCAATATGGAAATCAACCATGTTCAACCATTATCCACCATTGTCAACCATGGTCATTCATGTTCAACCATGGTCCAATGTCACATTCGTGATAAATATTGTCTCAATATGAAAATCAACCATGGTCAACCATGTTTAATCATGGTTAATAATGAATGAATTAATAATTAATAATAGTAAATTAATTAATAATTAATGAAAGAAAAAATAATTAATAATAATTATTTATCTAATAATAATAATAATAAATTAATTAGAATCATAATTATTTAAAGTTATAATTAATTAATTGATTATTGTTAATATCACAATGGCTTTTATCCATTTTGTTTATAATATTTATTTCTTTATGAGAAATATATATATATATATATATATATATATATATATATATATATATATATATTATTGGTAGTTTAGACTAAACTTAAATCCATCAGTTTCGAACCGGTGACTTTACTGAGAGAGTGCCTTATCAGGACATGAGCAATAATTAATAATTATTATTAATTAATAAATTTTTAATTATAATTATAATTATTAACCATTCTTAATAATAATATTTATAATAAATTTGATTGATATATATTTATTTGTATTTATCAACCACATTTATTAATATAGTTGTGCTAAATAGTAAAATAATTAATATAAAAATTTAATACAAGTAAATTTTTTCACATCATTGCCAAAATATAATCTATTTTGTTCCATCTATTTTTTTAATAAATTTGAGCTGCACAAATAAATTATTTTAAAACAATAAAGTAAAACCCTATCTTGAATTCCTATATCCCAAAAATAACGCGTTAATTGAAATAGAAAATAAGTTTCTTATAGATCCATTCCAGTTGGTGTGCACTTAAAACTGACTTGTTGAGTTTTATTAGTGTCGAAAGGACAACTGACCGCTAAATGAATCCACCTGTGCACATCACTTCTGGTTTTCACATCACTTTTAATTATGTCTACTGAATCCACCTGTGCACATCACTTCTGGTTTTCATATCACTTTTAATTATATCTACTGAATTCATTTATGAATATTACTTTACTTTTTGTTTTCACATAATTTTTAATTAATGTGTTTATTGATGCAACAGAATAGTCTGGACGACAATTTTTTGTCAGTAAAAAAAATTTTAAAAATCAAGTAGTTGGAGTGTTTGAATTTCATTTTTGATAGTGGAAATGGATTCAACACTATAAAAAACCCTTGGATGCCCAAAATACTGAATTTTAACAATTGTAAACAAGATTTTGATAAATATTTATTATATTTTTTTCAAAATCTTACCAAAATTTTTGAGTTATTCTGTGAATTTTTTAGACTACGAGTTTTTTACACTGCTATCACTATGAGAAAATGAGTATCAGTGAGACCATTCACCGGACCTTCGCAGCCATTGCATTTACATTTACACGTGAGAGAAAGGTAGGACAATATATAAAAATAAATTATTTTAAATTATATAACCTAAATCAATCTATGTATTAAATAATATATATGAAAAACCATTAAATGTCAAATAGAATATGACATTATGTCTATCGAACTACCTATTCACCCTAACTCTCCGTTTCTCCACACAACGCGTAGACTGCAACCCCCTCCTCTTTCTGTCTATAAATATGCGCAGCCAGAGGGCTTCATCTTCCTTCCCCTCCCATTATTTCCATTTTCAGCGCCATGCCATCTACCTAGTTCGTTGTTTCTGTGTTGTTTATTCGCTTCATTGACCCTTTCTCCTCTATGCATTCATTTCATGATGATGCACACTCCCTCGAATTTAAAATGGCCATTACTAGTGACCCCAATAATTCCTTGGCCGATTGGAGTCCCACAGTCCCCCTTTGCAACTGGACTTCTGTTACCTATGGGGAGCCATCATCTAGACAGAGTGGTCGCCATCGATCTACGCAGTACCATCCTCTCGGTAATTTTTCATTCCTACGCTCACTCAATCTTTCAGAAAATAAGCTCCACAGTCATATCCCACTCCAATTGGGATGCCTCTTTCATTTGAG
Source organism: Pinus albicaulis (assembly GCA_034641835.2). NCBI lineage: Eukaryota > Viridiplantae > Streptophyta > Pinopsida > Pinales > Pinaceae > Pinus > Pinus albicaulis. Next base: position 154,640,047 of record CM076571.1, on the reverse strand, counting down.
GTGGCTATGGCTATACCACAATCAATTGGAAGGAAATATCCCACATCAACTCAGCAGCTGTAGAAATTTAGTTTGGTTGTCGCTCTTATTCAACAATCTGAGCAGACATATCCCCTAGGAGTTGGGTTCCCTCTCACATTTGCAAGAGCTTTACTTGGGAGTAAACAACTTCACAGGTACAATTCCCTTTACTTTAGGAAACCTTTCAGCGTTTAATATTTTAAGTCTTGAAGAAAACTATCTGGTTGGTTCCATTCCACCACAACTGAGTTTACTTATCTATTTGTAAACGCTTTACCTTCATACAAATGAACTTTCTGGCAACATTCCATCTTCTTTGTCTAATATATCTACTTTAACTGAGTTGGTAATTTCCGCCAACCACTTCAGTGGCAGCATTCCACAAGAATTGGGCCTTTTCACCTATCTGCAAACGCTTTACCTTGTTACAAATGAATTCTCTGGCAGCATTCCACAAGAATTGGGCCTTCTCACCCATCTGCAAAAGCTTTACCTTTATACAAATGAATTGTCTTATAGAATTGCCCCTTCTTTGTCCAATATCTCTACTTTAACTCACTTGGCCATTTAGAGCAACCACTTCATTGGCAACATTCCAAAAGAGTTAGGCCTTCTTACCCATCTACAAGCGCTTAACCTTTGTGCAAATGAATTTTCTGCTAGCATTCCCCCTTCTTTGTCCAATATCTCTACTTTGATTTACTTGGAAACTTCCACCAACAACCTCACTGGAATCATTCCACAAGAATTGGGCCTTCTCACCCATCTGCAAACACTTTATCTTTATACAAATGAATTGTTTGGTAGCATTCCTCCTTCATTGTCCAATATCTCCACTTTTACTACTTTGAAATTTCCACCAACCACCTCACTGGTAGCATTCCATAGGAATTGGGCCTTCTCACCCATCTGCAAAGGCTTTACCTTTATACAAATTAATTGTCTAGCAACATTTCCCCTTCTTTGTCCAATATCTCTACTTTGACTCACTTGTCCATTTACAACAATCACTTCATTGGCAACATTCCAAAAGAACTAGGCCTTCTTACCCATGTGAAAATCTTTAACCTTCATGCAAATGAATTGTCTGGTAGCATTACCCCTTCTTTGTCCAATATCTTTTCTTTGGTTTACTTGGGCACTAACACCAACAACTTCACTGGAAACATTCCACGAGAATTAGGCCTTCTCACCCATTTGCAAAGGCTTTACCTTTATACAAATGAATTGTCTGGAAGCATTCCCCCTTCTTTGTCCAATATCTCTACTTTGACTGAGTTGGTAATTTATGGAAACAAATTTAGAGGACACATTCCGTTAGAATTTGGTGCTAAGCTCCACAATTTGATTACCCTGTCTTTATGGGGAAATCAACTAAGTGCGAACATACCCAATTTCATTAGGAATTGTTCCAAACTCCAAATTCTATTTCTACACAACAACAAATTAACCAGAAGTGTGCCACTAGAGTTGGGTAAACTATCCCTCCTTCAAAAACTAAATTTGCACATTAATGAGCTTGAGAGCTGTAGCACCACAACCATGCCATTTCTCGTATCTTTTACCAATTGTTCTCACTTACAATAACTGCACTTGAGCGACAATAAACTAAGTGGTGTCTTGCCCCTTGCCATAGGGAGACTTTCTACCAATTTATCTTACCTTTCTTTCGCTAACAACAATATACAAGGAAACATCCCTCCATATATTGCCAATCTTAGTAGCCTAATATTTCTAGATTTAAGTGGAAACCTTTTAAATGGTATCACTCCACCATTTAGAAACCTTACAAAATTAGAAATACTAGACTTAGGAAACAATAGGTTAGAAGGTAACATCTCCAATCAATTTGAACAATTACAAGGACTTGGTCTCTTGGAAATTAGTAGGAAGAGACTCTTTGGAAAGATTCCCAATTCCATTGCACCCTCCAAACAACTAAGAAGACTCCTACTTCAACACAACCGATTATCAAGGAGAATACCTGTCATCTTAGGAAACTATATAAATTTGGAATTGCTTGACCTGTCTCACAATATGCTCACTGGAAGCATGCCACAAGAAATCACTAAACTCTCTACTCTACAATTCTATTTTAACTTGTCATGGAATTTATTATATGGCTCATTGCCCATGGATATTCGTAAAATTGCAATGGCTCAAGCTATAGACATTTCCTCCAATCAATTAACTGACCTCATTCCACTACACTTGGAAGTTGTAGTGAACTACAATCATTGAATTTATCTAGAAATGCATTCCAAGACTTTATTCCAGATTCAATTGGAAATTTACGAAGTCTTGTGAATCTAGATCTCTCTTTCAACTCCTTATCAAGTCTAATACCAATTACTCTCCAAAAATTGAAAATGCTTCAGTGTTTGAATTTGTCTTTCAACAATCTCACTGGAGAAATCCAAAAAGAGGGATTTTTTACAAATCAAACAATTATCATGTCCTTCATTGGAAATCCAAGCCTTTGTGGATCACAAATATTCATGTTACCTTCATGTCCAACAACAAGAAGTCATTTTTCATAAATGTGAAAAAAATACTATTTCCAATGAGTGGAGCTATTATTTTTATACTATGTTGCTTACTTTTGGGGTTCCTTTGGAGATAGAATATACATGTGCAAAACTTAGATTCCTCGGAGGCTATTTTTCAAAATTTAGAGCATAAAAGGATCTCATTTCAAGAGCTTCACATAGCAACTGGGGGATTCACCAAGACCAACTTGTTGGGATCAAGTAGTTGTGGATCAGTTTATAAAGGAATTTCAAGTGATGGCACATTGTTGCTGTGAAATTTCTCCACTTGCCAAAAGATCAAGCTGAGAAGAGTTTCAAAGCAGAGTGTAGTGTCTTGCAAAAGGTTTGACATCGAAATTTGGTGAGAATCATAACTTCGTGTTTGAAACTCCATTTCAAATCTTTAGTGTTCCAATTTCTTGTGGAAAACATGCATTAGATTGTAGTAGCCACCAACAAAGCTTTGAAAAATCTTATTTAATTCATATATTCTAATGATAAAAAGGCATTGCAAGGAATTTTGTTTGTCTAGATCTAGAGTTCGTTTATTCAGTGAATATTTTCATCCCCAAAATAAGGGAATATAATCATGGAAGGGAAATTGTTGTGTGGTTAAATCGAGTATTCGGTAACAATGGAAACTGTAAAATCCTTCTGGCTATGAGTTGGCTATTCTAGAGCACTCTTCTAAATGTGTATTTCAAATATTCTTTTAGGTGGATTGTTTGTTTTTTTCACAAACACTTTTCTATATCGTTTACTTTTAGCTCCCTATTACCAAGATGATGGATTTCAAAGAATATTTGAATACTAAGCAATAAATTTTTTATCATTGACCTCTTTATTTGCAGGGACATCATGGAATGTGAACTGCATCAATGCTACAAGACAATATATAATGTTTTCCTTCCAAAAAGGCAGGAACTACATCATGCTACAGGACAATATTATACAATCTTTTCCTTTCCAAAAATGCAGTGCAGGGACTTGTTGCTTGCAACTACCCTTGTTTATTAATTAATTTGTCTATTTTTAGAGATTATAGTTTTGGAATAATGGATATCTTATTTATTAATTAATAAGATTAACTAATATAAGGATGAGATTTTTGTTTATATTTGGTATAATAGTGAATATTTTTTTAATTTGAAATATGATTTGAGTGGGTTTTTTTTGTTAAATAAATTTGGTTTTTTCTTATCAGATATATTGAATTGGGAGAAGTATAATATATACATATTTGTATTTAAAATAGTGAAATTATTATTTAGAAACAATATTTTGTTTTATAAACAATAGGGTATCATACATTAATTTGATATTTGGTTATTCTAGATTATTATTATTATTATTTCATGAAATGATAAAAATTGTGGATGGGAAATTATAATGACATTAATTTAAATATAAAATTTTCAAAACTTTTAAAATAAACAAGAAATTTATTTTGTAAAGATTGTATAGAGAAAAGAAAATACAATATTAAAAAGCATATAATGCTTCATATGTTTTTATAATTATACCTATATTAATGAAATTTATGTGAGGAAAGTATGGAAAGGGGTGGCACGAAGATGTCATTAAACCTATACAAATTTGGAATTGTATCACGAAAAATCTAGCAATAAATATTTATGGAATCAATAACACAAAGAAGTAGGATAATGTTTTTCACCACTTAGTTTCATGCACAATATTCTACTTTCATTTGGTGTCTAGTTCTATTTGGTTTTCCACTTTTATAATTCCTATGTCAACTTGTCCCTCCAATGTATACATATTTTATTCTCTAATCCATTTCTACAACATGTGGATCATGTATTGATCTTTGGAGGAGTCATTATCAACTTAATTAATTAAGGCATTGGAACAATCTTGTGTAGCTTTTTTCCTCATTATATCATTGGAGTTATTTTGATATGCTATATGCATGTTTTCACTAGTTGGGGTTAGATTTCAAAAGGGTATTGGGTATAAAAGAAGAATTTGGATAACTTAATAATGTCTTTATTTACGTCTGTTGACTTAATTGGAGGGTCAATCCTAACAAAAATTGTGCATTCTAAAATTTGGTTTATCAATCCATTGGGTATGAAAGTGAAACCCACTTTCCTCTTAAGTTCTACAACTTGGACTACCCTAAATAAATGTTGTCTACAAAAACACTTGTACTTGTTAGATCAGCTACAGGTCCACATGTAAATATTCCACATGTTCACCTAGTTAGCATCATTGTTAATGTTTCATTGATTTATGACTAATATGCCTAAAAGTAAAATGTAAATGCGGAATGATTGTATCCATTCTCATGGTAGGTTGATCATGTTGTTCTCCTTAAAATACAAACCTTAGGGTATTGGGATATATGTATCTATATGTATATCCTTAAGATGGCTCAACACTAGTTAACCTAATGATTGGGCCAAAACTTCAAGAAATCACATTTTAAAGCACCATGAAGTTATCCTCGTAGTTAAAGTAACATAGTTCATATACGACTCACACTTACCCATCAATAAATCCCAACAAATTTTATTGACCCTAAACAAAGTCATATCTAATGCAAATTCAACCAACTTAAGCTCTGATTTACATTTAGATCCTAGTTAAGAACCATTGTAAAAAATATATTGTATATTAAACCATTCTTAACCACCTTTGTGTGGGTCAATAAACATTCATAAGAAGTACATGACTTGAAACCAACCACTTCCTCAACTATATGCAATTTTCCCAAAAATGTTTTATAGGGGTACCCCAAATGGGGTATCAGATTGCTCCAACTATTAGGGGATACACTTATGTGGGTTAGATATCATCCTAGAGGTAGCTATTCTAGGGAATGAAATGGTTATTATTCTAGTTATTTACATAATTATGAAGAGAATATAATTTTCTCTAAGAAAATGAACTCTAATTCAATGAAAATGAAACAAGGAATGCCCTATCTATTGAATGCCATGGGTACCTAGCTTTAGCATAAAAAAGTTATGCATAAATATGGTTTCAATGAAACTATTAATGTAACAGTTGAATGGGTAGAACCTTCATTGTATTTATTTTCAACATGATGCCATAATTTAACTAGTTTCTTAAAACAAGATATTAGCTCATTTGATGATCCTTGGGAAACTACGAAAAGTCAAAACTCCTTTCAAGTACCAAATTAGTTCATGTGATATCTATGCAATGTTGATGCATAAATTTTGTGTTATCCACTTATTGATTCACCCCCTTTATGTGTTGCTTGAAATATAGTTCCTCAAATCAAATCCATATCAATAAATCTCACCTACATAAGATCCAATATATATGTTCACTTCCTTCATCATCTTCATCTTTTGCATATTGTGTTAATATTAGAAGAAGAACATAAATTTTGTAGAATGTCTTTTGGATTAATCACATAATTATGATTTGGTTGACGTTTCAAACCAACTAATGTGGTTCATCCTCAGGACAAGGTGAAGAAGGAGATCGATCTCATTGAATAGATAGAAGGATGCATCATTTCCCAGTGATAGTTGTTAAAAATAGACGTTAAAAACTAGTCGTTATTTAGTTAATTAGTTAGAGAATTTAAAATTTTTAATTTTTAAAAAATATTATTTAGAAGGGTCAAAAAATATTATAATAATTTAGCAAATTGATTAAATTATAAAATTAATCTTAATAAATGGAATAATATTAAAGTGTTAGATGAATAATATATAATAATTTAGTAAATTGATTAAATTATAAAATTAATAATAATAAAGGGAATAATATTAAAATAAGGGGGAGGGGGTAAATGAATAAAATAGAATAATATAAAAAGGGGGAGGGGGAAGAATTATAAAAATGAGCAGAGAGGGGGGGGAAATAAATCACATCATATATATATATATATATATATATATATATATATATATATATATATATATATATATATATATATATATATATATATATATATAAATAATAATATAGAAACAAGGAAAAAAATCTAAACATGAGGAAATGGCATAAAAACATAAACCAAAAAAAAGGATACAAATAGAAGAGGAAAAACAAAACAAAGGGACGACGATAAAATTAGAGACAAAAGAAAACAACACCTTGGGGCCGAATCACCTAGAGAGGGTCAAAATCCAGCTCTTACTTAATTTCCACCCATCATCTCTGTTGAGATTTTTAAGATGTCTCTCAATTTCAATAGCCTTTCGCAGCTTTCTATGATGGAATTGATCCACCCTGGCAATGACTTTGGAATCTTCAATGCAAACATGGTGACATGATTTCCCAAGATGCTCCGCAAGAGTAGAAGTGTGGGATCGACTACGCCTAATGTCTGTAGCATGCTCATGGATTATTTGTCTAATGGATCGACCGGTTTCCCCAATATAGGGAGTACCACAGGAGAAAGGTACTAAATACATGCCTTTCATGCCCTTTGGGTCTATAGGTTCCTTAACCAATCCGAGAGAATTCTTGATAATACAGAGAGGTCTAAAATAAGAGGCGACATTATTTCTCCTAAGGACATGGGAAATTCTATCATAGGTCCCTTGGATAAACAGGAGATTCACCTTGGAGATAGGATCCAACCGAGAAGATTTGTCTCTTGAGCCTTTAGCAGATTTTTGAAAGGCCTTCAAACCTTGAGATCTACTATACCCATTAATATCAAAGACATCCAGAAGATGGGATTTCTCTGACTCCAAATGGATATCATCAAATATTCTAAGAACCCAGGTAGCCAGAGTGTAGAGAACACCAAATTTTTGAGCAGGAAAATGATGAGAATCAGCATGAAGACACTGCTCAGTGTAAGTCTTATTGCGGAAAATTTGGTGAGAAATAGAACCATCTTCCCTTCTAGAGAGAATAATATTTAAGAAGAGAAGGCAACCATCCACCTCAACTTCCATTGTGAATTTGATGTAATCAGACTAGGAATTCAGGTGATTAAGAAACAAATCTAATCATGGGTAGCCAGAGTGTAGGAACACCAAACGAGCAGAAAATTATGGAATCAGCATGAAGACATCGCCAGCAGGAGTCTTCATGAAAACTTGCGAGAAATAGAATCCATACCTCCTCTAGAGAATAAATACAGGTAGCGTGAGAGCCATCCACTTAATTTCATCATGAAATTTGATGTAATGGGGATCGGGAATTTAGGTGATCAAGAAACATATCTAACTTCGAAGTTAGATTTGTTTCTTGATCACCTGAATTTCCAGTCCGATTACATCAAATTCACAATGGAAGTTAAGGTGGATGGCTGCCTTCCCTTCTTAGATATTCTTCTCTCTAGGAGGGAAGATGGTTCTATTTCTCACCAAGTTTTGTGCAAGAAGACTCACACTGAGCAGTATTTTCATGCTGATTCTCATCACTTTCCTGCTCAGAAATTTGGTGTTCTCTGCACTCTGGCTACCCGGACTCTTAGAATATCTGATGATAGCCATTTGGATTCAGAGAAATCTCATCTTCTGGATGTATTTGAGACTAATGGATATAGAAGATCTCAAGGTCTTAAGGTCTTCTAAAAAGCCTCTAAAGGCTCAAGAGACAGATCTTCTCGGTTGGATCCTATCTCTAAAGTGAACCTTCTGTTTATCTAAGGGACCTCGGACAGAATTGCCCATGTCCTCAGGAGAAATAATGTCGCCTCTTCATTTAGGCCTATCAGTACCATCAGGAATTCTCTCGGATCAGTTAAGGACCCTATAGACCCAAAGGACATGAAAGGTGTTTATTTAGTTCCATGCTCTTGCGGTACTCCCTATATTGGGGAAATTGGTCGATCCATTAGAGAGAGAATCCAGGAGCATGTTGCAGACATTAGGCACAGTCGATCTTGCACTTCTACTCTTGCGGAGCAAGCTAGGAAATTGTGTCACCATGTATGCATTGAAGACTCCAAAGTCATTGCTAGGGTGGATCACTTCCATCATAGAAAGCTAAGGGAGGCTATTGAAATTGAGAGACATCCTAAAAATCTCAACAGAGATGATGTGTGGAAACTAAGTAAGAGTCAGATTCCATAGTAAAGTAATTACACGGCAAGGTAGATGGACT